>WKLD01000061.1:0-18181 GCA_011316045.1 Picochlorum costavermella | reverse complement strand
GCATGGAGACCTTTTTCGATGAAAATATCATCCTTCGCGCAACCCTGTGGCTGTTCACGTGGAGCGCTCACGTGAATCAAATACATTTCGTCCACATCCACAGCAGGCTGACATGTCTGCATCATTGCAACAGCAGACAACAGCACTGAATCTTCCTGGGCGTGTAAAACTCTTTGGGTTGGACTTCTCAATAATACAGACATGGATTTGATAGCACAAACTGGCACCTTGAGCTTTCAACCACGGCTGGCCTAAGTATACATCATACTCACTGTTCAACGGTGCACTCTCCAGGGACACATCAGTCATAAATTCCTGAGCTTCATCTTGCACAATTCTCAGAGAACAGTTTAGGACTTGATTAATATTCATTCCAGCTGACCCATCTGGAAGCTTGAGCACTAGGGGGCGACCAGTCAGTGCATTTAACCCTCTAGTACTGGCGGAGGAAACGCTCAGCCACGAAGTTCTCCTCTGCACCTGAGTCCATTAATATTCGCACTCTATAATTTTTGATGTAGCCGTCGAAAGAGAATATCAACCCTTTCTCTTCTTTCTTCGACTCCTGGAGATGAAATAAATCTCGATCTTCTGAAACACAGTCTGATATTAGTCCACCAGCTTTGGTCAAAGCGGCTTCACTGTGCAATTCCTCAGCAACCTGAAATATTGTTACTGTTGGAATCCAAGGGCGACTCTAGGACTTTTTCAATACTTATTTCCCTTGTTCCAGACCCATCTCCAAATACTTTCGTTGGAAGTTCCTCATGCGAAACTGCAATCCCACAATGCTGCAACGATGTCGATTTGGCACCTTTTGCCATCCTACATCCACATCGACGACCCAATGCCAGTTGATCTGTTCCACAAAATGAGCACCATTTTCCCCATTTGGCAGCCAACCGATCACATAAATGGGTTCGATCCCATCGAGCTCCACAGAATGTGCACAGCCCGTCCGTATAAGCAGCCTTGTTTGTCTTTGCCTTTGTCTTCTTCTTTGGTCCCCCAACATGATGAATAGTTATCTGCGGTGGTGACGACGACGGCAAAGATGACGATAATTGGGAACTCCAAGCATACAAGTAAGCCATCAATCCTTCCAATGGACAAGAATCCACAGTATCCGGCTCTGTCGTTTCCTTGACGAGACGATCCTGCTCAAACTGCAAGGCTTTGGCCTTGAATCCAGGCGTCAGCGAATTCACAAAGACTTGAAAGACATGAGTATCCGTAGTTCTCTCGCCCATGATTTCCAGCTGATGCAGCAGTTGATAAAACGATTCCACATGATCATCAAATTCCTGCGTAGACTTCATCTTGAGTGATTGGAATGACTTGAGTAGCACAGCTGGTCTCTTGGCTCCGGCATATGTTTGATAGATGGCTTGCGTGAACTGATCCCACGAAGTAAACATGCCTCTTTTATCCACCGTGAACTCGTACCATTTTCGTGCACCTCCTCGAAGCAACAGCTTGACTTCTTCCAGCCACCTAGCCTCATCTTCAGGGAATCGGTCCTTCATGTAAATCTTGGCCTCGTACGTCCAATCAATCACACCCTCGAGATCATTGTGAGTCTTTCCATAAAACAGAGGAGCCTCTATCTTGGGCAACTTATAGCCCAATGATGCACTATCCACCTTTTCCTTTGAGGGTTCTTTTGTGCTCACCTCTTTCGGTGCAGGCTCTTTGGAGACACTCTGAGATGCCAGATACATCTGTTGTACCATTGCTTTCAATTCTGCCAACTCCTCGTGTATACCAACAACCTCAGTGGTTCCTTGACTCATGCCACCCAGACTAGCAGCATCGAATGCCTCATTGTCACGCAGCGGTATCNNGATGTCTCGAGGACTATGATTTCCAGCCTCCTGGTTCTCATTACCAGTGCCAGTCGACATAGTTCTGTAGATATAGGAAACGATTAAGATATGCTTATCAAGGTTGACTTGCAGAACAACTAATCAATATACCTGTGAATGGAGAGAAACGATATCTAGCTCACTGCACATTGGCTAATGAACTGTACCACCCACAACCACTATTGTACCTATGGTGTATGTATGATCCGTCGTCTAACTATGTAGAATGTTTTCGGAATGAGATATGAGGAGCTTGTGCTCACTCTTGTGCATCAGAATTCAGGTAACGTGTCCAACGCGTTTGTATTCGTGGACCCGAAAGCCTGCACGTGACCTGCACGTGTTCCATTGACACATGGCCGAAGCCGAGTCGAGGCGGCTCCAATATTCTCCCCCGTTTGCGCAGAAACATTCTAGTCCAGCCAGACTACGCACAAATACTTCGTAGTATTTATCAAGAGCTGAAACCATTGTAACAGCACGCTGCCAACGTGGTTCTGTCCTTCGATCAGAGTTACACACGTGCTGTCGACAAATACGCTCACAGGCCGTTGCCGACCGCGAGCGTTCAACCTTCACACGCAGTGAGGTTCGATTTTAGTGTGGGCTGCATATCAGCCAATCATACAGTGGGTATCTCTCTTATTCACAAATATATTGAATTCGAAGTTGTTACATGAGAGAAAATCATCTCACAATATGGAGCATGAACTGATGACCAATCTCTAGAGATCTTCCSGAGATCTCCAGTCCCACAGGGATGTAGCTCTCTGCTACAGTGTGTGTGTGTGTGTGTGTGTAACAGCACGCTGCCAACGTGTGAAGTATCTGGCCCCAGACAGTTGATCCAGCAGTTCATCAATATTGGGCAATGGATACCTATCCTTGACTGTCTGCTGATTGAGCAATCTGTAATCTACACACATTCGTAGATCACCATTCTTTTTCTTCACAAACAACACATTGGAACCAAAAGGTGAANTTGGATGGTTCGATGATCTTTTTATCCAGGAACTGTTGCAACTGCTGTCGAAGCTCTCCCAATAACGTTGGAGACATCCTTCTCAACTGCTGAACCCTTGGTTTTGTTCCTGGCACCAACGAAATTCGATGTTCCACTGCATTCGTTCGACCCTCCGAAGCATCAGGAGGCAGTTCTCCATTCAGCATAATATCANCGTACTCGTTCGTCAATCCCTGGACAAACTCCTTGTGGTCTTCCTGCTCTGCTCCCATTTCCAGAGCATGGAGACCTTTTTCGATGAAAATATCATCCTTTGCGCAACCCTGTGGCTGTTCACGTGGAGCGCTCACGTGAATCAAATACATTTCGTCCACATCCACAGCAGGCTGACATGTCTGCATCATTGTAACAGCAGACAACAGCAATGAATCTTCCTGGGCGTGTAAAACTCTTTAGGTTGGACTTCTCAATAATACAGACATGGATTGATAGCACAAACTGGCACCTTGAGCTTTCAACCACGACTGGCCTAAGTATACATCATACTCACTGTTCAACGGTGNCACTCTTANGGACACATCCGTCATAAATTCCTGAGCTTCATCTTGCACAANTCTCAGAGAACAGTTTAGGACTTGATTAATATTTCTTCCAGCTGACCCATCTGGAAGCTTGAGCACTAGGGGTGACCAGTCAATGCATTTAACCCTCTAGTACTGGCGAGGAAACGCTCAGCCACGAAGTTCTCCTCTGCACCTGAGTCCATTAATATTCGCACTCTATAATTTTTGATGTAGCCGTCGAAAGAGAATATCAACCCTTTATCTTCTTTCTTCGACTCCTGGAGATGAAATAAATCTCGATCTTCTGAAACACAGTCTGATATTAATCCACCAGCTTTGGTCAAAGCGGCTTCACTGTGCAATTCCTCAGCAACCTGAATATTGTTACTGTTGGAATCCAAGGGCGACTCTAGGATTTTTTTAATACTTATTTCCCTTGTTCCAGACCCATCTCCAAATACTTTCGTTGGAAGTTCCTCATGCGAAACTGCAATCCCACAATGCTGCAACGATGTCGACTTGGCACCTTTTGCCATCCTACATCCACATCGACGACCCAATGCCAGTTGATCTGTTCCACAAAATGAGCACCATTTTCCCCATTTGGCAGCCAACCGATCACATAAATGGGTTCGATCCCATCGAGCTCCACAGAATGTGCACAGCCCGTCCGTATAAGCAGCCTTGTTTGTCTTTGCCTTTGTCTTCTTCTTTGGTCCCCCAACATGATGAATAGTTATCTGCGGTGGTGACGACGACGGCAAAGATGACGATAATTGGGAACTCCAAGCATACAAGTAAGCAATCAATCCTTCCAATGGACAAGAATCCACAGTATCCGGCTCTGTCGTTTCCTTGACGAGACGATCCTGCTCAAACTGCAAGGCTTTGGCCTTGAATCCAGGCGTCAGCGAATTCACAAAGACTTGAAAGACATGAGTATCCGTAGTTCTCTCGCCCATGATTTCCAGCTGATGCAGCAGTTGATAAAACGATTCCACATGATCATCAAATTCCTGCGTAGACTTCATCGTGAGTGACTGGAATGACTTGAGTAGCACAGCTGGTCTCTTGGCTCCGGCATATGTTTGATAGATGGCTTGCGTGAACTGATCCCACGAACTAAACATGCCTCTTTTATCCACCGTGAACTCGTACCATTTTCGTGCACCTCCTCGAAGCAACAGCTTGACTTCTTCCAGCCACCTAGCCTCATCTTCAGGGAATCGGTCCTTCATGTAAATCTTGGCCTCGTATGTCCAATCAATCACACCCTCGAGATCATTGTGAGTCTTTCCATAAAACAGAGGAGTCTCTATCTTGGGCAACTTATAGCCCAATGATTCACTATCCACCTTTTCCTTTGAGGGTTCTTTTGTGCTCACCTCTTTCGGTGCAGGCTCTTTGGAGACACTCTGAGATGCCAGATACATCTGTTGTACCATTGCTTTCAATTCTGCCAACTCCTCGTGTATACCAACAACCTCAGTGGTTCCTTGACTCATGCCACCCAGACTAGCAGCATCGAATGCCTCATTGTCACGCAGCGGTATCTCGATGTCTCGAGGACTATGATTTCCAGCCTCCTGGTTCTCATTACCAGTGCCAGTCGACATAGTTCTGTAGATATAGGAAACGATTAAGATATGCTTATCAAGGTTGACTTGCAGAACAACTAATCAATATACCTGTGAATGGAGAGAAACGATATCTAGCTCACTGCGCATTGGCTAATGAACTGTACCACCCACAACCACTATTGTACCTATGGTGTATGTATGATCCGTCGTCTAACTATGTAGAATGTTTTCGGAATGAGATATGAGGAGCTTGTGCTCACTCTTGTGCATCAGAATTCAGGTAACGTGTCCAACGCGTTTGTATTCGTGGACCCGAAAGCCTGCACGTGACCTGCACGTGTTCCATTGACACATGGCCGAAGCCGAGTCGAGGCGGCTCCAATATTCTCCCCCGTTTGCGCAGAAACATTCTAGTCCAGCCAGACAACGCACAAATACTTCGTAGTATTTATCAAGAGCTGAAACCATTGTAACAGCACGCTGCCAACGTGGTTCTGTCCTTCGATCAGAGTTACACACGTGCTGTCGACAAATACGCTCACAGGCCGTTGCCGACCGCGAGCGTTCAACCTTCACACGCAGTGAGGTTCGATTTTAGTGTGGGCTGCATATCAACCAATCATACAGTGGGTATCTCTCTTATTCACAAATATATTGAATTCGAAGTTACATGAGAGAAAATCATCTCACAATATGGAGCATGAACTGATGACCAATCTCTAGAGATCTCCCCGAGATCTCCAGTCCCACAGGGATGTAGCTCTCTGCTACAGTGTGTGTCTTGTGTGTGAAGCTGGCTGTTTCCGAGTGTGTCACCATGGCAGCATATGGCGTGATGGTTGTGTTTTAAAAGTCTCAAAATACGGAATAATATCCGCCTGCCTGTCCAGTAGCACTATGTTTGCCTAATTACCCTAGGTTTCCTATACAGGGCCATAATCCATGTGTTCCACTTAGTAGGGTATAATTCTGTGGAGGATACGCCCCGTTTCTCCGCCAAATATATTTCTTCCACCTTTCAATAGCACCATACTTGTCTCAGAATTCAAAAATATTTCCTCTCGGACCCAAAATGACAGTGCCAAAAAGCTGTGAGGTCAGCAGGGCGCCCAGACCACAGCAAGGCGCCCCCACGCGGCCCAGCCAACCAGTCCACTCCTGCACACAAACCACCCCAAGGAAAGAGTGTCCACTCCTGTGCTTTTGTGTATAATTGTATCTATGCAGTATATATGTGTGTGCGAAGTGAGCGAGGTGGACACATTTTCCCGAGTGGGTTTCCGGGGCCTCGAAGGTGCTAGCTCTGGGTGGGTGGTATATACCCTACAGCGCCATGTTTGGGGAGGTGGGAAAATGTGTCCACTCCTGTGCTTTTGTGTACATTTGTATCTATATAGTNTGTATCTGTGTGCGAAGTGNGCGAGGTGGACACATTTTCCCGAGTGGACTTTCGGGGCCTCGAAGGTGCTAGCTGTGGCAATGTGCTGTGTGGACTTGAGTGCCGTGTTTGTGGAGGTGGGAAAATGTGTCCACTCCTGTGCTTTNGTGTACATTTGTATCTATATAGTATGTATCTGTGTGCGAAGTGAGCGAGGTGGACANNTTTTCCCGAGTGGACTTTCGGGGCCTCGAAGGTGCTAGCTGTGGCAATGTGCTGTGTGGACTTGAGTGCCGTGTTTGTGGAGGTGGGAAAATGTGTCCACTCCTGTGCTTTTGTGTACATTTGTATCTATGCAGTATGTATGCGTGTGCGAAGTGAGCGAGGTGGACACATTTTCCCGAGTGGGTTTCCGGGGCCTCGAAGGTGGTAGCTCTGGGTGGGTGGTATATACCCTACAGCGCNATGTTTGTGGAGGTGGGAAAATGTGTCCACTCCTGTGCTTTTGTGTATGGTTGTATCTATGCAGTATGTATGCGTGTGCGAAGTGAGCGNGNTGGACACATTTTCCCGAGTGGACTTTCGGGGCCTCGAAGGTGCTAGCTGTGGCAATGTGCTGTGTGGACTTGAGTGCCGTGTTTGTGGAGGTGGGAAAATGTGTCCACTCCTGTGCTTTTGTGTACATTTGTATCTATGCAGTATGTATGCGTGTGCGAAGTGAGCGAGGTGGACACTTTTTCCCGAGTGGACTTTCGGGGCCTCGAAGGTGGTAGCTCTGGGTGGGTGGTATATACCCTACAGCGCCATGTTTGTGGAGGTGGGAAAATGTGTCCACTCCTGTGCTTTTGTGTNACATTTGTATCTATGCAGTATGTATCCGTGTGCGAAGTGAGCGAGGTGGACACTTTTTCCCGAGTGGACTTTCCGGGGCTNCCAAACCGTCTGTACTGGGTATTGGCAGTGCCGGTGGAATGTTGGCTTCCACGGTGGGCATGACACATGGAAGCGACGAGCCCTTATCGTCGGTCATGCATCCTCTTCGACAAGCCAGGCACGAAGATGGTCGGAGTGGAAAGTCTGCAATCCTCAGCGTTGACCAAGGTGCTCGGGTCATTCTATGGGAGTTTCGACGGAGCTGTTGATACCGGTCGGTCCCTCCTCCGTCGGCTGGGCGTACAACGACATGGATATAGACCTTATTCCCCGGTCCAGCAAGCGTGTCGACGGGCCACCTCGACGAGGAGGTTACTGCTGCGCTCCTCAATCGATAGGGTGTTTCGGACGACAATCGCCTATCAGAGGCACCCTTTCATGGGAAAATAGGTCACGCAGTTGATAGGGTCTGCACCCTATCGTCGGCCTGTACGCCATTTCCCTGAATGTCTTTGTGATTCAACTCAATGCAAGTCTTCTAAATGGTTTATACATATGTTTCAATGATATTTGAGTGACCCTGAATCATGGGAAAGGCCTCTTTCTCACAAGCTTGTGGGTTTGGAATGTGGTCTTCAGATTGCTGGGCCAAGACATGACTGGCCTTTTCGTGAAAACACTTCCACGCTCCTATTCATGCCTTTGTATTCATTCAGAAACTTAAGGACGCAGTGTCAACCCGCTTAAGAAGTCTTCCTCATTTGACTTTCCCCTGTACCGCCCGATTATGGCTTCCCATCAAAGAGATGCTTTGATAGGACTCTAATAGTTAGTACCCTATTTGCCAAAAATTTCCACCCTATCATAGGGCCTATCATAGGGCCTATCAGGTCGATATATCTCCTATATAGGGTGGCCATCGATAGGGTGACTACCCAAGCCTAGTGGCAATCAACCAAGGCTGTTTACAGCTATCTTCCCTGCTGTTGGAGAGGTTGGGAATGCAAAATGGTTAATGTCGCTACGACAGTCCTTTTGAGCAACCAGGATGGCTCAAAAGGTGTTTGGGTCGCCAAGGGGCACCCCTCACGGGTGTCGTCGACCTCGCCTTCTACCTTGCATTGTGTTGGTCCTGATGTCACAAATTAATTGCATGAATTTTCAGAATCTGGTCTGTGGAAGATCCAAGTCGTCATGGTATGTGCGTCCTCTCTTTCCAACCCCACCTGGTGCCAATTGTCACGCCAATGCTGCTTCGCCCTGCTGGATGAGGATGAATTTGTGTGGCCACCTGGCGTGCAAACTCCGGAGATATTCAACAATATGCCGTCTCATGATCCAATCTGCCATGAGGTGTGCCTCTGCCACCGCATCCTCGATGTCAAGGCCGTCGTCGTCGTATGTCAGTCCAAGAGCACTCCTCAGGTACCTGCGGTACTTGCCATCCATGTCCGCCACTATTCTTTCAAGTTCCGTCGTCAAGCGCATCTTGGTGGCCTCGTCTGTTCCCTGCACCTTTCGAATGGTGAGGACTTCGTTCCTCTGGCCTATGCCTGCCACCCTGTGCAATTGGGCAAACGTCCCCCTGTCGCCTTGCAGCAGGGGCGGTGTGAGAACTGCTGAGAAACTGGTGCTATTGTCTTGCGCACCCCATCCTATGTTGCGCAGCGCGAGCTGGTGCGCCCTCCACAGATTCATTGCCAATGTTTGATCTGGTCTCCCAGTCAGGTCCATTCTCCTGCTCACGTCCTGCTCCACCAGCCCAGCGACACCATACACCCCCCCACCCACCGTATACTCGTTGCCATGGTCCATAGATACCCTCGCCACCTCGGCCATGTCGCTGATCAAGGCGTGCACCTGGCTGCAGCATCCACTCTCAGACAAGTCCCAATGCCTGCTGTCTCTTCCTCCTGTCACCTGCATCCCTCCAAAGTGTATGCTGACCATGGTATACGTGCTGTCGTCTGGAAGCCTGAACGAAGCACGGAAATTGAAGTCCCCAGCAGTGCACAAGTGCTCTAGGATGGCCAGCCCCATGTACTCATCTATCACCACATGATACAGGGTCGGGGGGCAGGCGAGCATCACATCCTGCAACATTCGCCTGCTGTACTTGATCATCTTTGCAAAGGTTCGAGCACCCCTCCTCTCGGCATAGACTGGCCGCAGCAGCCACCTAGACACAAACGAGTCTGAGAATGACACAGGAAAGTGCACACCATCTTGGGCTGGCGGGGGGCGTGGTCGCACCTGGACCATTTCAGGTGGCACAATGGGATACCCAAACCTCCTCATGCATCGTAGCGTATCGTGCGTGCGTCTCTCCGCGCCTAATTACCCTAGGATACAGGGCCATAATCCATGTGTTCCACTTAGTAGGGTATAATTCTGTGGAGGATACGCCCCGTTTCTCCGCCAAATATATTTCTTCCACCTTTCAATAGCACCATACTTGTCTCAGAATTCAAGAATATTTCCTCTCGGACCCAAAATGACAGTGCCAAAAAGCTGTGAGGTCAGCAGGGCGCCCAGACCACAGCAAGGCGCCCCCACGCGGCCCAGCCAACCAGTCCACTCCTGCACACAAACCACCCCAAGGAAAGAGTGTCCACTCCTGTGCTTTTGTGTATGGTTGTATCTATGCAGTATATATCTGTGTGCGAAGTGAGCGAGGTGGACACTTTTTCCCGAGTGGGTTTCTGGGGCCTCGAAGGTGCTAGCTGTGGCAATGTGCTGTGTGGACTTGAGTGCCGTGTTTGGTGAGGTGGGAAAATGTGTCCACTCCTGTGCTTTTGTGTATGGTTGTATCTATGCAGTATATATCTGTGTGCGAAGTGGGCGAGGTGGACACTTTTTCCCGAGTAGGTTTCTGGGGCCTCGAAGGTGGTAGCTCTGGGTGGGTGGTATATACCCTACAGCGCCGTGTTTGTGGAGGTGGGAAAATGTGTCCACTCCTGTGCTTTTGTGTATGGTTGTATCTATGCAGTATATATCTGTGTGCGAAGTGAGCGAGGTGGACACTTTTTCCCGAGTAGGTTTCTGGGGCCTCGAAGGTGGTAGCTCTGGGTGGGTGGTATATACCCTACAGCGCCGTGTTTGTGGAGGTGGGAAAATGTGTCCACTCCTGTGCTTTTGTGTATGGTTGTATCTATGCAATATGTATCCGTGTGCGAAATGAGCAAGGTGGACATTTTTTCCCGAGTTGCTTTTCCGTGTAACAGGGCGAGGTGTTCCCTGTCAAAAGTGCTGTAAATGTGGGAGTACATATTGCAAAACAATACGTAAGCATCCCATGCGGGGCCCATATTAATATATTAGTTGCTCCATTGGTCCGACGTTACACTATAAGAAATAGTTATATTTGAAGTCCTCCAGCCTGGAGCTGGAGCATGGTATTTATACATTTCACGGTCAATGCCACGTCATGTGATCTAGAAGATTCTAGAACACTCCTCCACGGGTGCGCTATAACAGTACAACCCTCGTACTGTTACAGTCCTCCCCGCTAAGTTTAGACCAACTGTCCTCAGTTGTCATGTGGATGGAAGGGAAAAACCATTGCAGGTGCTGAGGTATTTTGTTCAACTCAGCCAAGGGTTCTATCTCCCCTTGAAAACCTTCCCACATCAATTCAATCTATCTAATAATCATCCAGCTCAATTACGAGGTCATCTTCGTCCTGTTCTTGTGAGATGAGCTGGTCATGCAGCTGAGAGTCTTTGGACTGTGTGTCCATACTCGTCTCAGGCACATCTCCTTCTCTTTCTTCTTCTTCATTTCTCTGCTCAACATCAATTTCTGACACTTGTTGAGACAATTCGTTGTCGAGTTTCCGTACGTCCATTCCTGAATAATATGGTTTGAGCCGTTCCACGTTGATGACCGGGTGGAATTTGTGACCCATCTGGTCAGAGTTTATCCTAACAGCATTACTGTTAATCACTTTCGTCACTACAAAAGGTCCTATCCAACGTGGTTGCAACTTCTTGAAGCTCTCTCCATTCATCTTGAGTCTGTTCGTAGCTAAAAGCACTTCATCTCCAATCTTGAGAGGTAAAGCCTTTCGCTTTGTATTGAAGTACGTGGCTTGTCTTGCTTGAGCAACTTCCATATAATGTTTTGCAGCGTACCTAGCAGATGCCATATTCTGTATGAGCTCGCTTGCAGTTGTCACTTTAGCATCGTTCTCCAGCCCGAGAGCCAAGGTAGTGGGCAGAGCAGGGTGTTTGCCCTGGTTCACATAAAACGGCGTGCTCTTGATGCTGCTCTGATACGAATTATTATATGCAAACTCCAGAACATCCAGCTGATCATCCCAAGTATTCGTGAACTCGTCGCAATAGCATCGAATCATTTCTTCCAGAATCCTGTTGGAACGTTCGGTCTGGCCGTCTGTCTGTGGATGATATGCAGTGGACATGAGTGTCTGACATCCCAAGCGACTCATTAGTTCTTGCCAAAAGGCACTCAGGAATCGCGACTCTCGGTCTGACACGATTCGTTTCGGCATGCCATGGTATCTGAACACATGGTGAATGAACAGTTGGGCCGTCTTCTCGGCATCACAAGGAGTGGACGTCGGTGCCACATGCATCATCTTTGTGAATCTGTCCACAAACACAAGAGCCACCGTACTTTTCCTCGCAGTGCTGGGAAGCTCAACGATAAAGTCCATGCTGATGTCCTCCCAAGGTCCACGAGGCACTGGCAAAGGCTTGAGCAATCCCTGGTGTCTTTTGTTCTGGTCTTTCACCACTTGACATACGCGGCACTGACGTACATAGTCTGCAATATCCGAAAACATATTTGGCCAGTAGTAATACCGCTTCATCTGCTGGTACATTTTATCTCGGCCTGGATGCGCAGCACACACTGCATCGTGGTGATGTCTGCACAATTCCCATTTCAAGCTCTTGTCATCAGGAACTGTAACAGCACGCTGCCAACGTGGTTCTGTCCTTCGATCAGAGTTACACACGTGCTGTCGACAAATACGCTCACAGGCCGTTGCCGACCGCGAGCGTTCAACCTACACACGCAGTGAGGTTCGATTTTAGTGTGGGCTGCATATCAGCCAATCATACAGTGGGTATCTCTCTTATTCACAAATATATTGAATTCGAAGTTGTTACATGAGAGAAAATCATCTCACAATATGGAGCATGAACTGATGACCAATCTCTAGAGATCTTCCCGAGATCTCCAGTCCCACAGGGATGTAGCTCTCTGCCACAACTCCTCCCTGCTAAGAGGAAACCAAATGTCCTCATTTGATTCTAGAAAACTGCTTGGCTAAGAATATATTATTCCTCATCAAGTTCAATGACCAAATCATCGTCATCAAAGGCGAGGTTCTGATGTTCTGGATACGGTTGGTCCTCGAGCTCTGGTAGCGACTCATCCCATTCCCTTTGCAATTGGTGATTCATGTCTTCAATATTCATTCTGGGATGGTAATGTTTTAGTCTATCCACATTCACTACTGGATGGAAAGCATAGCCTTGTTGCTTTGAGTTCAATTCAACCGCATTGTGTGGCACGACTCTGACGATTTCGAATGGACCAAGGTAGCGAGGTTGTAATTTCTTGAACTTCTTTCCTTCCCATTTCAACTTGTGAGTGGAGAGCAGGACTGGATCACCTACCTTGTACACAGCCACTGTAGCAGAGAGCTACATCCCTGTGGGACTAGAGATCTCGGGAAGATCTCTAGAGATTGGTCATCAGTTCATGCTCCATATTGTGAGATGATTTTCTCTCATGTAACAACTTCGAATTCAATATATTTGTGAATAAGAGAGATACCCACTGTATGATTGGCTGATATGCAGCCCACACTAAAATCGAACCTCACTGCGTGTGAAGGTTGAACGCTCGCGGTCGGCAACGGCCTGTGAGCGTATTTGTCGACAGCACGTGTGTAACTCTGATCGAAGGACAGAACCACGTTGGCAGCGTGCTGTTACAGCCACCCTTCTGGACTTGTTGGCATGCTGAGCTTGTCGTACCTGTGCTACCCTCAAATTATGGGCTGCAGCTTGATGACACCGATGCAAAATATCCAGATATGCAGAGCTAGCTGCATGTTGTTCATTATCCTCCAGACCTAGAGCGATGGTATGCGGTTTCCTGGGGTGACGACCATAATTCATGTAAAATGGCGTAAACTTGGTCGATTGCTGAAACGAATCATTGTAAGCAAATTCCAGAGGCCACAATAACTCATCCCACGTGTTGGTATACTCATCACAATAGCATCTGATCATATCTTCCAGTACTCGATTGACCCTTTCTGTCTGTCCATCTGTTTGTGGATGGTAGGCAGTGGATTGCAACTTCTGGCAACCCAGCTGGCTCATGAGCTCGATCCAAAACTGTCCAGTAAACTTTGGATCTCTGTCCGACACGATACTGGAAGGCATGCCATGTAAACGATACACATACTGCAAAAAGATAGAAGCAGTACCTTCTGCATCCAACGAAGCTGGTGCTGGTACATACGTGGATCATTGAACCTGTCAAACGGTTTTTCGACGATTTGATGACCTAAAACACCTCCGCTCGCGCCTGAAAAAATATACAAATACACTTCAGATCAATACGCATCCATTCATACGAGTATATGAAACATCATATTTCGGTGAGGTGCTCAAAACGGCGAAACAAAAAAAAGGCGCCACCTTTGGTGTAGGGTGTAGGGGTAAAGTATAGGGCATGATCTTGCAGGTCTGTATCACGTCCGTCACGAAGACTTTTCAGTCCCCCGCTTTGAAAACACCTTCCATATATGATGTTAAAGTCTACGAATCAATGAACAAGGCATTTCAGGTGCCCAATATCGAAAACACAGGACTTTCTCAAAAAATGCTGACGTGGCAAGGAACCGTCAGGACTTTCAAGTCCGATTTCTCGAAAATGCGAAATAGTCCATTTTTCTTTCTCACATATATGCTGTATCCTATATTGATGTATCCATAGACGTCGAGAGAATGACCCAAAACCCGGGACAGCATGCGCAGAATCGGGGTTGAAGCGGTAGTCACCCAGGGTTCTGCTTGCCCAACTTCCAAGTCCGATTTCTCGAAAATGCGAAATAGTCCATTTTTCTTACTCACATATATGGTGTACAGTATATTGATGTATCCATAGACATCGAGAGAATGACCCAAAACCCGGGACAGCATGGGTAGATTCGGGGTTGAAGCACTAGTCAGCCAGGGTCCTGCTTGCCCAACTTCCAAGTCCGATTTCTCGAAAATGCGAAATAGTCCATTTTTCTTACTCGCATATATGCTGTATCCTATATTGATGTATCCATAGACGTCGAGAAAAGGATCCAAAACCCGGGACAGCATGGGTAGATTGGGGGTTGAAGGGGTAGTCACCCAGGGGCCTGCTTGCCCAGCTGCCAAGTCCGATTTCTCGAAAATCCGAAATAGTCCATTTTTCTTTCTCGCATATATGGTGTATAGTATATTGATGTATCCATAGACGTCGAGAAAACGACCCAAAACCCGGGACAGCATGGGTAGATTGGGGGTTGAAGGGGTAGTCACCCAGGGGCCTGCTTGCCCAGCTGCCAAGTCCGATTTCTCGAAAATGCGAAATAGTCCATTTTTCTTACTCACATATATGGTGTACAGTATATTGATGTATCCATAGACATCGAGAGAATGACCCAAAACCCGGGACAGCATGGGTAGATTCGGGGTTGAAGCACTAGTCAGCCAGGGTCCTGCTTGCCCAACTTCCAAGTCCGATTTCTCGAAAATGCGAAATAGTCCATTTTTCTTACTCGCATATATGCTGTATCCTATATTGATGTATCCATAGACGTCGAGAAAAGGATCCAAAACCCGGGACAGTATGGGTAGATTCGGGGTTGAAGCGGTAGTCACCAAGGGTCCTGCTTGCCCAGCTGCCAAGTCTGATTTCTCGAAAATGCGAAATAGTCCATTTTTCTTTCTCACATATATGCTGTATCCTATATTGATGTATCCATAGACGTCGAGAGAATGACCCAAAACCCGGGATAGCATGGGTAGATTGGGGGTTGTAGTGGTGTTCACCGAAGGGCCTGGAAGCCCATCTTCCAAGTCCGATTTCTCGAAAATGCGAAATAGTCCATTTTTCTTTCTCACATATATGCTGTATCCTATATTGATGTATCCATAGACGTCGAGAGAATGACCCAAAACCCGGGACAGCATGGGTAGATTGGGGGTTGAAGCGGTAGTCAGCCAGGGTCCTGCTTGCCCAGCTGCCAAGTCCGATTTCTCGAAAATGCGAAATAGTCCATTTTTCTTTCTCACATATATGCTGTATCCTATATTGATGTATCCATAGACGTCGAGAGAATGACCCAAAACCCGGGAGAGGATGGATAGATTCGTGGTTGTATTGGTGTTCACCGAAGGGCCTGGAAGCCCATCTTCCAAGTCCGATTTCTCGAAAATGCGAAATAGTCCATTTTTCTTACTCACATATATGCTGTATCCTATATTGATGTATCCATAGACATCGAGAGAATGACCCAAAACCCGGGACAGCATGGGTAGATTCGGGGTTGAAGCACTAGTCAGCCAGGGTCCTGCTTGCCCAACTTCCAAGTCCGATTTCTCGAAAATGCGAAATAGTCCATTTTTCTTACTCGCATATATGCTGTATCCTATATTGATGTATCCATAGACGTCGAGAGAATGACCCAAAACCCGGGACAGCATGCGCAGAATCGGGGTTGAAGCGGTAGTCAACCAGGGTTCTGCTTGCCCAACTTCCAAGTCCGATTTCTCGAAAATGCGAAATAGTCCATTTTTCTTACTCGCATATATGCTGTATCCTATATTGATGTATCCATAGACGTCGAGAGAATGACCCAAAACCCGGGACAGCATGGGTAGATTGGGGGTTGTAGTGGTGTTCACCGAAGGGCCTGGAAGCCCATCTTCTTTTCCGGCACACGGTGGTACCCGACCGAACACCATATGGGCGCGAAAAAATGTAGTATGCGCCGAGCTTCGAGCCAAATTCAGGAGAGGTTGTGGATACAATTTGGTACGATTCCAGTGTGGCAGTCCTGATACATCGAGACACGTACCAGAGGTGCACCAACACGCCACGCTTGTGTCCGTGCCGTTGAAATGACACAGCCCCGTCCTGGGTTGGGTCTCTGGACCTTGTCGGGCTGTTTGGATGCCATCAAGGCTACCAAATGTCGCATGTGACATATTGGCATGTCAAAACCGGCGACCAGAGTTCCGAATGCCGGGGCTTCTTGGCCCCTTGGTGTGTCATGACACCGCCGTGAGACGGTTGGAACCCTGCTGCCTCCGGTCCCTGCTCCACGTGGCCATACGGCAGTTGTATCGATTTTCAATAAATATTCAAGTCATAATGGGGGTCGTTGGCTGCCTGGGAGACCGCCACGGAGGCTCCTTCGCACCGACGTCCACGGCACTTTTGAAATTTTGGTTGACTTGCAGTCTCCGGTCCAGGCACCCCTTCGACCGGTCCTCATGACCGCCTAAAAAGCGGTTACGAAGGGGTTAGGGATAATCGTGATTTTGGGCAGGCTCTCCTGGTCGCCTGAGTGCTCTTTTGCCACGCACGCGGCGCCCGTGAGTGTTATCTATATCTAATCCATCCGTGCGAAGTGCCCGATTCGGCTATTTCGATAGGGACGACCACCTTGGTCACCGCATGTGTGTAAGTCGCAGTTTGGGCAGGCTCTCCTGGTCGCCTGAGCGCTCTTCCGTCGGGTCTGCGGTGCTTCTGAGTCTACTCTATATGCAATCCATCCATGCGAAGTGCCTGATTTGGCTATTTCGATAGGGACGACCACCTTGGTCACCGCATGTGTGTAAGTCGTAGTTTGGGCAGGCTCTCCTGATCGCCTGAGTGCTCTTCCGTCGGGTCTGCGGTGCTTCTGAGTCTACTCTGTATCTAATCCATCCGTGCGAAGTGCCTGATTTGGCTATTTCGATAGGGACGACCACCTTGGTCACCGCATGTGTGTAAGTCGTAGTTTGGGCAGGCTCTCCTGATCGCCTGAGTGCTCTTCCGTCGGGTCTGCGGTGCTTCTGAGTCTACTCTGTATCTAATCCATCCGTGCGAAGTGCCCGATTTGGCTATTTCAATACGGAGGATGAGCTTGGTCACCGCATGTGTGTCATGTCTTTGGCGTTTGAAGTCAAGCTCTGACAGTGGTATTAGAGTTCTTTCACCTGGTCTCTGGCGTTGATGAGTCTTTAATATATGTTCAAAGACTGTATGAAGTGGTAGATGGTGCATGTGTGTATCGTCGAGTTGCTTTGGTGACTCCATGTGTGTCATGTCTTTGTTATGTGTGGTTGTCAAACGCTGAGAGCGGCCTGTAGGATTTTTGCCCTAGGTTGCGAAGCTGATGAGTGTTTTATATGTGTCACGAGACTGTACAAGGTGGTAGACGGAACATTTGTGTATCGTGGGGTTACTTTGGTGAGTGCATGTTTGTGATGTGTGCAATGTGTGGTTGTCCAACACTGATAGTGACATCAGAGTTCTTTGACCACATGTGTGAAGTTGATACGTGCTGTAAGTGTGTTCAGAGACTGTAGGAAGTGATAGATGGTGTCTTTGTATATTGTCGAGTCCCTTTGGTGAGTGCATGTTTTGACATGTAATGAATGTTAGCTAGTAAACACTGACGGTGGTATTCGAGTTCTTTCACCCGATATCTGGGGTTGATGAGTGTTTTATATATGTTCAAAGACTGTATGAAGTGGTAGATGGAACATATGTATCGTAGCTATCTCGATTAAGTGTGTGTGTGTGTGTGTCTTGTGTGTGAATCTGGCTGTTTCCGAGTGTGTGACCATGCCAGCATATGGCGTGATGGTTGTGTTTTAAAAGTCTCAAAATACGGAATATCCCCTCCCTCGGCAGTACGCCGCGTCTCTTTTGGCATACTTACCCTA
>WKLD01000058.1:0-93304 GCA_011316045.1 Picochlorum costavermella | reverse complement strand
GCCATCACCAAGCCCATCACCAAGCCCATCACCAAGTCCATCATCACCAAGCCCATCACCAAGTCCATCACCAAGCCCATCACCAAGTCCCATCACCAAGCCCATCACCAAGTCCATCACCAAGCCCATCACCAAGTCCATCAATCACCAAGTCCCATCACCAAGCCCATCACCAAGCCCATCACCATCACCAAGCCCATCACCAAGCCCATCACCAAGTCCATCGCCAAGCCCATCGCCAAGCCCATCTCCATCTCCACCACCAAGCCCATCACCAAGCCCATCACCAAGCCCATCACCACCGGAATGTCTGCCAGAAGGTGCAACGTGTACCAATTCTGCTCAATGCTGTCCAAATCTTACTGGAAACACATGTTACAGGCCAGAGGGACCAAGAAGAAGAGGACTTCTGCAACAAGGACGCCAATGCCTTCCAACCCCCCCAAACCAATCGCCAAGCCCATCTCCAAGTCCATCTCCAAGTCCATCACCATCACCATCACCTAGTCCATCTCCATCTCCATCTCCATCTCCATCTCCATCTCCATCTCCATCTCCATCTCCATCTCCATCACCAAGCCCATCTCCAAGGCCATCTCCAAGGCCATCTCCAAGTCCATCTCCAAGTCCATCACCAAGTCCATCTCCATCACCATCTCCATCTCCATCTCCATCTCCATCTCCATCTCCATCTCCATCTCCATCACCAAGCCCATCACCAAGTCCATCCCCAAGGCCATCTCCAAGTCCATCTCCAAGTCCATCTCCAAGTCCATCTCCAAGTCCATCTCCAAGTCCATCTCCAAGTCCATCTCCAAGCCCATCGCCAAGCCCATCACCAAGCCCATCACCAAGCCCATCACCAAGTCCATCTCCAAGCCCATCACCAAGTCCATACCCACCAGACTATTATGATGATGACGACAACGATGATGATGATGATGATGACGATGATGATGGTCAAGGAGGAAGAGATGATGATGATGATGACGATGATGATGATGATGATGATAATCAAAGTGAGGATTCCAACAGTCAATAAGAATCTCATCATACTTTCAACACCTGATAAGACATAAGATCAGCACATTTTTTTCAAGCAACGTAAACCTCTGGAGCCTCTGGAACTGGGCAAGGTTCTGGTTCCCCCTCCTGCCAAAGGCCCCAGCAGAGAAACCATACAAGAGAAAAAATCATGAAAGATGTATCCATATACTATGTTGTAACAAAACACTCCATCCAAATCAACTCCCTTGGGTGAAAAACATCTATCTCTAGCTGTGACAGATACCCTCCAATGATACAGGCAGGCAAGCTTTTACCACTCCCTTTTCATGTAATATGTCCCTGGAGCCTCCTTTTTTACAAATGGTGAAAGATCAAAGCAACCACAGGAAAAGCACCAAATCCTCCCCAGTCTTACTGAAAAGGTGTCGTATCAGAAGCCAAAGATATGCTGCCTAAAGCAGGTTGTAGCATACGCGAGATTCGTCAGGTTTTTCATCTCCTGTTTGTTGTGTGTCCTGGTTCTGCTGATATATCCCATGACATACGTAAAGGGAAATTGGTGACTGCCAAATACATCTTGACAATGGTGTCAGATAATTATCTTTAAAACTACTGTATAAAGTAAGGGCATATCTTGCTAGGGAAATGCTCGAAGCTTACAATCTGGATCTGCAAATGCAGTACAAATGTGGCCAGATGTCACCCTGAAATGCCTGAGCACACACTGATGGCATTTCAAGGCAAATTTACGAGTACGACGGCTCAAAGTATACCGACACTGAGGCAAGAGAATGCACACACGTGTTCAGAGCCAAGACTAGAAAATCTTACACAGAAAGTTGAGATTCTATAAATCAGCAGCTAAGAGCAGTCTTGATGCCCTCCATCGTATCTACTACAGGCACTTCAACATATAATCTAACATCAGAAATTGATGGGTCTAGAACCCTGCTATGCCAAAAGTAACCCTTGCCGGAATTCGGTTACCGTTCAAACGCGTTGGTGCGCGTAGGCACCTCTATATCCACCTGCGACGCGCGTCTGCAATCAAAATTCAATAATAAGTATACGTTTGTACGAATTCGTTTGGGTGCAGGACCACGCACATGGATTTGACAGTTTGCGAAATGTGCGTTGATCAGACTCTGCAACACGTGTTTTTGCATTCGTTACTACCACAGCTGCGTTGAATCAAATATTTTAATACTATCTATACTATTTGCGTGCTTTCTCATGGCATGGTGTCCTCCAGCCTCGTCATCAGGGAATGCCATTCGAATTTGAGATCGAAGATATGAGGTGGGCGATTGATGATTTGGTCAATCTATCATGATAGATGTGATCACACGTATTGGCATTACATACAGCAAGAGTAGATATATTGTAGCCATGATTCCAATACGAACGCATCAGGGGACGAGGATTGCTGACAAGGAGCCTCTCCACATGGACATGTCAGCATTCCATCTAGAACTACTAGGATATTCTTGTCGATCAGGAAGTCAAGTGGATCAGAATACACTACATCGGATATCAATCTGAGGGGGGAAACTGTTGAAAATGATGATTCATTCATCAGCACATAAAGAGAAACATTCACATAGAGTAACTCTGATGAATGCATGCCTTTCATTCAGCAGATACATGCAGGCTATTGCCACTGTGTGGATGGGGAGGGGTGATTGATGGCACTGCTATCATCACAAGCATGCAAGGATATCAAAGATTGTTCCTGTGAAATACGATTATTTTTCGAATCTCTACTTATATGTCAAGTACGGTCATTTTAAAATCTCTTTTGTGCCCCAATGCTGGCACAAGTGTGCTCAGTGCTGCCTGTAAAGTGAAATCCCATGAGATATCATGTCACGTGGTTGAGAAATGTCTTCTGACTTTCACAAGTTTCCAAACCAGATGGATCTATCTTTGGCGTTCATTTGGAAGAAAATATAACAGCGTTGTGTAGCTTTGTAGCTTCGCAATTCTCTATGCGCGAATCATTGTCAGGCACCCATTGGGACTGTACAGCACACGTCAGCAACAGTTACTCTTCAGCTTCTCATGAGTATGCATATCGCAGGGGTAATTCGTATCTCAAATAGGAATTTTACATAGTTCAAAATATCATATCTATTTCAGTACGCGTCTAAACTAGAATGGCTACCTCACCCACGAAAATTGTCACGGTTTGTAAAGGCGTTGGTGGGTCTCGCGTCAAGTTGGAAGGTGTTGAATCCGTACGTCTAGATTGCAACATACGTGGATGCATTGACCTGATGAAGATATTGAATCTACAAATTGTTGGTGTTCTTAAAGATGAGTTCTTTTTGCATACTTGCAGATAGAGCTCTTGCCAAGTCCGCGCAAGGGACCTCTAGATGACGTGGTGTCCAAGATATCTCCCCTATTATCTAGAGAGAGTCACGTTATCAATGTGGCTTTTGTATATGATCCTAATATTATCATGGTGTCCCACACGTGCCAAATACCAAGAAAAAGTATCAATAAAGTCAGGCTTTCGTTCTCGTTGCCGCATCAGATGTGTCAGGAAAATATCTCAAAGATGGATGCCTTTGCCTTTCCATTAGAAGTCCAAGGTATCTGGGTCTGTGTTTTCACCAGACTGGATACTTCCCTGTTGTATTTGTGTCCTGAAAAGTGTATGAAGGTTAAAATTATCATCAGGCATCAAAAGAAACAGGGCAGCGTGGAGCTGTCTTCAATTTCGCAGCAATTCCTCCTTGGGAGGTGCACAACAGCATCTGGACCTGAATTATCGACAGTGGTAACTCCGAATTCAGATACCCTAATGCAACCATCAATGTCTACAACAGCACTGAACGAATGGATAGGAATGTTCGATCACGATTTGTTGTTTGCTCAACCCATGGAGAGTGACCTGTCCTCGCAGATGCCAGAAGCAACCACAGGACAAGCACCAAATCCTCCCCAGTCTTACTGGAAAGGTGTCGTATTAGAAGCCAAAGCTCTGCTACCTAAAGCAGGTTGTAGCATACACGATATTCGTCAGGTTTTTGATCTTCTGTTTGCTGTGTTTGGTTCTTCTGACGAATACCATGGAATCAGGAAAGGACAATTGGTGACCACCAAATATATATTGACAATGGTGTCGGATGATATAAGGCCATACCTTGCTATGGATATCCTTGATGCCTTGGAGTCTGGGCCAGATGCAGTGCGGACATGGACTGATGTGACACTGAAATGCCTGAGCTCCTTTGCTGCATCAAAATCTGAACAATAAGGAGCACTGTGCAAAACTATGAAGAGATGATTTTCTTCGTTTATTTTTCCTTTTTTCCGTTTTATTAAAGAATGAATGAACTATCGATGCATTTGTTGCAAGATTTTCAGGTCCTGAGAAGGTACACAGCCAGGATGATGCAGAGTTAATGTTTGATTGATATTTTAATGGAAAATGTAATTTTGATATCGATAACGTGTACATCTTTCAAAGTTCAACAATACTTTAAAGCAGAGATTAACAGTAATACAGTCGAAAACAAAACATTGCAGGAGAACTGCATCTTTCGCAGCTACTTGCTCAACAAGGTCATGGCTGGCCAACAGACCCATGATGTGATCATGTGCACTCAGGATTTCGACGCATGATACTTTATGGTATAGCACTAGTGTTCAACATGTGTTTTACATCTAGAACACCAGAGACCCCGCATGAACGAGGTCGAGTGTGTGACCAACCTCGGATTGAAGATGGAGTTCAATTTCCTCATCCATGGAAAATGTCGTGGCACGGATTACAGGAACAAAGAACAAGGAGCAGTAGAAGTCGTGTGTCATTGCGTATGGAGATGCAGATTTGTCGCGTAATATGCGTGGCTCCATTTATGTTTAAATCTTTGATTCGAAAGCTCCAGAGTGATTGCATCTTTGTGTTTGTCAACGAGCACATGACAAGCGCCCTCTGTTCGTGTTGCCACGAGAAGATGGCGGAAAAACAGGAAAGTGGGACTTTCAGAATAAAGCTTTCTACCAACAAAGGCTATATTCGAACATGTTGGCATTGTTACGTCAATGAGGCCTTTTCTTGGCCAGCAGCCAGAACGGAGTAGGTGGATAATGCTTCAGAACCACATATACGAAAGAAATCACAAAATGAATCTGCGTGTTTCTGTCTTCGGATCGACCGCTATACACACAGCGAGTCAATATGTTTACATTATTCAGCGTGGGAGACCGCGTACTTGTAAGCTTGGAAAGTTTCCCTGAATAGATGTATTGCCTATCCTGGCAATTCAGTTCATCTTGATGTTAATCTTCCCTTGCACTTTCAGGGTGCAACTTTTTAAGTTTAATGTGTTATACACATTAAATTGTATTAAATACACTTTTAGGATAGTTTTATAGCATTGAATAGACCACGCGCGTGCACGCATCGCTAATTGCACTTCGCGCAAGGCTCCCGAGGCGCCTGGGACTGTTGACCCAATGGCAGTTCGCATCTGTACCCCGATCAAATACGGCTGCGATGGGAGAGCAAGGGTCAAAGACGACGCTGACGTGTGCAATCTTCGCGCTGCGCACAACTCTTGCATCTCTTGATTTTCGACGAAATGAATACTTGGCAAAGTTATTGACATATCCAGCAGAGTGAATTGAGTCAAATTTTCTTGCTCACAGTCACGAAGACGTGCTAAGGCAGTGTCCCAGGCAACATTCAAACAAAGTCAAAGGTGCGCCTGTGTAACTCGTGCACAGCAGATATGAAACTGTATCTCTAACCCCAATGTGATATTCCCTTGATTTCAGGACTGCCAGCGCCAAACCTCCGAGAAAAACAACCATGGAGTCCAGGTTTTTGGCTTGGATAACCTTGCTTACGTTGTTCACAGTATCAGTGGCCACGTCAGATGGTGAAATCACCAGGCGTCGACATCTCAGGCATCGCCTCCTAAGATTCACTCTATCACGGAAGCCAAAGCAGTATGGCGCATTTCCGACGTCACCAGAGCTCCAGCCACAAGAAGTATTGCCTCAGCCGTCACCAAAGCCGTATGGAATAATCCCGATGTCACCAGAGCCAGAGCTCCAGCCACAAGAAGTACTGCCTCAGTGCAAGGCTGCTGGCGATGAGTGCACTAGTGATGAGGAATGCTGCCCTTCCCTGACAGGTTTGATGTGCTTAGAGAACACAGTTATAGTTGATGGGCAATCATATCAAGTATTTCAATGTCTTCCTCAACCAGAGCCACAGCCGGAGCCACAGCCGGAGCCACAGCCGGAGCCACAGCCGGAGCCACAGCCGGAGCCACAGCCGGAGCCACAGCTGGAGCCTCAGCCAGAACCACAGCCAGAACCACAACTGGAGCCATCACCGCAGCCGGAGCCTGTTCCATTCCCCCAACCGCAAGAAATTCCTCCTGAATGTAAAGATCGGGGTGAATTATGCATCAACGATGACGAATGTTGCCCTTTACTATCTGGTTTATTCTGCTTGGAGACCACTTTCATAGTCGATGGAGTCGCACAATCAGCTTTGCAATGCCAGCCGCAGCCGCAGCCATCTCCACAGCCATCGCCTCAGCCATCGCCTCAGCCATCGCCACAGCCATCGCCACAGCCATCGCCACAGCCATCGCCTCAGCCATCGTCAAGTCCTTCACCGTCACCAAGTCCTTCACCATCACCAAGTCAATCACCACAGCCACCACAGCCACCACAGCCACCACAGCCACCACAGCCACCACAGCCACCACAGCCACCACCATCACCAAGTCAATCACCACAGCCAGAGCCTCCCCCACAACCACAAGAGATCCCTCCCCAATGCAAGATTTCAGGTGAACAATGCATCAGCGATGAGGAATGCTGTCCTCTGATATCTGGTTTATTGTGCTTGGAAACCACGGTCACAATCGAGGGAGTTCCACGGAGAGTGTTTCAGTGCCTCCCAGAAACAACACCTTCTCCTGAGCCATCTCCTGAGCCATCTCCTGAACCATCTCCTGAACCATCTCCTGAACCATCTCCTGAACCATCTCCTGAACCATCTCCTGAACCATCTCCTGAACCATCGCCACAGCCATCGCCACAGCCATCGCCACAGCCATCGCCACAGCCATCGCCAAGTCCTTCACCATCACCAAGTCCTTCACCATCACCAAGTCCTTCACCATCACCAAGTCCTTCACCATCACCAAGCCCTTCACCATCACCAAGCCCTTCACCATCACCAAGCCCTTCACCATCACCAAGCCCTTCACCATCACCAAGTCCTTCACCATCACCAAGTCCTTCACCATCACCAAGTCCTTCACCATCACCAAGTCCTTCACCATCACCAAGTCCTTCACCATCACCAAGTCCTTCACCATCACCAAGTCCTTCACCATCACCAAGTCCTTCACCATCACCAAGTCCTTCACCATCACCAAGTCCTTCACCATCACCAAGTCCTTCACCATCACCAAGCCCTTCACCATCACCAAGTCCTTCACCATCACCAAGTCCTTCACCATCACCAAGTCCTTCACCATCACCAAGTCCTTCACCATCACCAAGTCCTTCACCATCACCAAGTCCTTCACCATCACCAAGTCCTTCACCATCACCATGTCCAGATACGTGCACCTCTCAGGGGATCAACGGAAGCTGCCGGGAGCAATGTCGTGAAAATGAGATTGAATCAGGAGCATGTGTATCAGGCCAAGATTGTGGATTCTGCTGCATTGAAAATGATGCACCGGGGCTGTGCACAAAACGGTCTTGTGATGGGACCTGTTTATGTCTTCCGGACGGTTCAAGACCCCCTTCCGATAATGGTGGTTGCAGCAATGAAAAATGCAATGCAGTGAACAACGCTTTTCAATGCTATTGTACTGATTGAGTGTCTCTGAATATGAGACCAGTAAAGTTAGGAATAGTGTATAATGCGCTAATTCCTTTTCTTTCGTCACCTTGCGACGCAACCACGGGTGGGATACGCGACTACATTGTGGGCAACCATCAACAGAGCAATTTGATGGTCGGCGACAGCAGATATGAAGGCCCACTAAAATGCATGCATGGAGCCACCCGCCGCTCGTATACCATACTTTTTTGCATGTAAAGTTACAAACTTTTTTTCGTATTTATGCTTAATTACATACGCAGTCATGGGCGGCAGTACTACGAGAGTGCTATTGACGATAATTTTCACCTTTGCCTGTGTGACCCTCACCCTTGTGACTGGCGTTGGGGGCCAGGAGGGGACAGAATGGTCTTGCGGGACACAATCTACCACTGCGGCGGTGGAATCAATTTTATCTGCACAGCGACAAATATATGGCAGGGCCATGTACGAAATCAGGAATTCCACAGAAAGAACATTGGTGACAGGCAGAGCAAGCTTTCCTCAGGATGTGAAGATCAAAGTAAGAGTGGTTAATTGTGCTGGGAGCACGTTCAAGGGGTTTACGAAATCCCTAAGAAAGATGAACGATGGATTTGATGCAACAAAAATTGGCTTCGGCCTCGATAAAGTTGTTGAATGTCCAAGTAAGGAAGCCAAGCAGCTGAAGAAATCCTGCACAGATGCGTATTCCAAAAACAACAAATGCCCTGATGTGCTGAGGTCTATATCCCGAAAGATGGGCTATAACCGTGGGATTTTGATAATTGTCATTAATATACCAGCATATCGAGTGATGGGCCTGGCAGATCTTGGGCTCATGCCAAGGGACCCATGGATTATGGTGCAGGCAACAGCCCTGCCTGATGTTTCAAGGACAGTGGCACAATCAGTGCAGATTGAGAACAATGGCTATACACTGGTACATGAGGTTGGGCATGCATTCGGATTGCTTCATACGTTTGAGAACGGATGCAAATCTCCAGGTGATTTCATTCCAGACACACCATATCAGTCAACTGCCTTGTCTAGAACACCAGAGTTTCTGCGCACGCTGCAATGCTGTGTTCTTCACCCGACAAACCAATGTGCACCATCGCCGTCATGCGATAATGCTTCTGGAAATAATTTTGACAATTTCATGGATTATAGTCCGGATTCGTGCAAGAAAAGGTTCACGCCTGATCAAATTGCAGTCATGCAAGCCACATTGCTTGCTCGAAGGCCAGAGTGGCTCAAAAAATCGAAGAAGAAGAAGAAGAAATCACTTCGAGATTTTGCAATCTCAGAGGAACTTGGACAAGCATCAAAGACGATTCAAGGAGCTTTCGCCAAGAGTGACAATCACATTGATTTGGAACACATTCAGAATTGCCCTGATGACAGCTTGTGGAGAAATGAATATCAGAGGAATGGCCCTGGCATTTTAGGGCGGCACCAGAATGTTATATACCACCTCAATGTACCACGTTCTTCATCTGCAATACAAATAACCAAATGCCTGTCTTGGGGTGCAGAAGCAAACATTTCACTGACATATCTTGAATGCACAGAGGATTCAGCATGCAGGTGCCAAATGCTACAATGCAGCGCAGAAGAGAAATCTAAGCTGAATATAATGCATTCTCGTGCCCTTGAAGATATTCAAAAGAACGACAGATACCTTATTGTGGCAAACAAAGCACAGTTGGGGAACAATGTCACATTCAGCCTGGATGCTCATGTTGACCTGGACCAGAATCCGCCTCAATCTCCACAAAATTCTTCTACTACTACCAATATCACTGTCCAGAAAGAAAAGAAGTGTATATATAGTGGCATGTATAAATTCTATGTGCTTCGGGGTGCATGCAAGTATCAATATCTGTCCTCTCCTGCAGGTTGTGGAGCAACAACTGCAGGACTCAGGTCAAGAAAGGAACTGAAAGATGCAACATCAACAGCTTACTGGCATATTAAAACGAATACCCTGAAGAAAAATCCAATGAGAAGTTCATCTACCTTACGAAATCATGGGCGAACGAATTGCCCTTCAAAATATTTGGCTGCGTCAAAGTCCACCCCTTCTATGGGCAGCAAAGCATGGACATGGCGTATTATTCCTGTGAGCAACAACTCCTGCAAGAAGGTCAGGTTGGTTGTTGAGAACGGAATTCAAAAGAATCAATATGTGAGCGTAAGCAAAAACTGTGGCTTGCTGTTCTCAGAGAGGAAGGCATCAAGTCAGATCTTTGGGATGAAAGACAGAGATGGTCAGGCACCCATGCTCATGTGACTGTACCGGAGTGGGTATAGTACACGCATGATATGAACACTGGCCATGAGGACTCTCTTACTAGTGTCCCTTTCAGTGTCTTTTTATTCCAAGGTTGCACTCATGCCTGAATCAGCGTGAGAGCGCCAAATCTCCTGAATACGAATATTCGTATTCTGTTCTGTTTTTTCCATTTCGAAAGTATACTCGGAATCAATCAAGAAATCTTAATCGAACCTTTTCTGTTTATTTGTTTCAAATTAATGTTCTGGATTATTCAGGTCTCAGACTGACAAGTTTTTGTTTATCTATTTCTTTATGTATGTTTATTTTAAGATCAAGTTTCAATTAATCATTGATGCTTTCAATTACCATAAAAGCTGCCTCTAAAGTGATGCAAGCAGGCAGACGTGTGCAAGACTATTCTGACAAGATTGTGAGCATCAACCAACGTTGTGAGCATAATGTGCATGGAGAGCAGGTCAAGAAGGCGTATACTGATGGTAAACACAACCCCAAAATCCATACATGTGACCTTTAACACACGTACACCACCCAGAGAAGTCTCACATCCCGCCCACACAGTCAATTATCTAGTGAAATGTAGGTGCAAGACCACTGCCATTGTTGCTGTCGTAACCATTACACTCTGTTCAATGCGAACAGCACCGTCATGTCTTCATATGCCCATTATGGGAAGTTTCAAGGGGACAAACTTTTGATGCCTTCCTCTCAACGTTTGCCTCATCTTATGATGTTCCAACACATGCTGCACCTTGATCCTCTACAACAATGAGACAATGGAAAAGCTCTGGTAGATCTAGTCAATCTATCACAATTATTGTCACTACATGTAAAAACAGTAAAGACTTTATAGTCATGATTACAATACGAACGCATCAGGCGACGAGGATTGCTCACAAGGAGTCTCTCCTTGGGCCACATGGACATGTCAGCACTCCACCTGGAACCACTCGGATATTCTCGTCGATCGGGAAGTCAAGTGGATCAGAATACACTACATCGGATATTAATCTAAGGAGAAAAGACGTGCTGATGGCTGGGATGGGGTTATTCATGTGGCAGGGAATTGGGTCAACAAATGCCTTTGCAGCAATGCCACCGGGATTTAAGAAGGATTTGACCAACAAACGCAAAACTCGAGAGATCGTTGACCCTTCTCTTTTCAAGGATGGTCAAAATGGGCTGAAATATTACGACGTTATTGTTGGAGATGGGGAAGAAGCACGGGAGGGATCACGAGTGGTAGTACATTTTGATTCTAAATATCGGGGAATAACTTTTGTGACTTCCAGGGTTGGCCAGGGCGTTGCAGGAGGTCAACCGTTCGGCTTTGATGTGGGAGCCAAGCCTGGACAGGGAGGTACATTGCGTGGTTTAGACCTGGGTGTTCGTGGGATGCGTGTAGGCGGACAGAGAAAGTTACTTGTACCTCCTGAACTTGCATATGGCTCAAAGGGATTCGGAGAGATTCCTCCCAATGCAGAACTCGTCATCGATGTGCAGTTGCTCAGTATCAAGACGAGTGCCATTGGAACTCCGGTCAAATTAGTTGAAGGTTGATGCATCGAGACATTACAAGAAGACACCTTTGTTCTGCTGGCGAATTTTCAAATCATTCTCGTTTGCATGCCGTTCTACTATTTCCCTGACACGTTGCCCTGTGATGGTATCATGTTGCATTAGTTCATCGATCAGGGCATCCAGCGCTTTCCTGTTTCGTAACAATACTGCCTTGGCCTGCGAGTACGAGTCTTCAAGCATGCTCTTCATTCTCTTATTTGCTTCGTCCTGAAGCTCAGGGGACACAAATTTGGGCACAATTTGGACCAAGGAGCGAGTACCTTGCGTTTTAGGAATGGAAAGGGTTCTCGGGCCAATCATGTCACCTGGACTCATGGCAGTTGACACGACCAGCTTGGTCACAATTCTTCTGGCCATGACTAATCTTCTCTGCTGCATTGTGGACATTTCGTCCTCTCCATAGTATATTTCTTCTGCTGCTCGCCCAGCTAAGACTGTGAGCAACTGCTCCTCTAGATACCGCTTTGTAAATGCTTGGGTTAACTCTCTACCTTCATTTGCCTTGACGACTGTCTGCCCAAATGGAAATTTCTCACGAGGTACAATGGTTACCAATACAATTGGCTCGATGGCGGGAAGCAAGGTACAGAGTAAGGCAGTTGATGCCTCCATCACTGCCAAGCGTCTCCTAGCCGTATCACTGTACCTACCCCTTTCTGGACCCAGGCGCTCGATTTCTAATGCTTTCATTACATCTTCCGTTTTTATTTCTTCTGTCTCTCTTTGTGTAGCTACTGTAGCTGCCATATTTACCAAATTTGCAAGCTGAGCTCCGCTGTACTGTCTCGTCTCAAATGCAATTTCATGTAGATCAATCTCAGGGTCATGTGGACGACCAGAAAGATGGACTTTCAAGATATCAATCCTACCCTGATAGTCTGGAAGCGGAACCATGACACTCCTATCAAATCTACCAGGACGGATTAATGCAGGGTCCAAGACATCCTTCCTGTTTGTGGCTGCCATGACGACAACCTGAGATTCTGAATCAAACCCATCCATTTCAGACAACATTTGATTCAGAGTCTGATCTCTTTCATCGTTACCCTGTGCTCCACCCCGAATCCTTCCAACAGAATCAATTTCATCGATAAAGATGATTGCTGGAGCCATTGATCTAGCAGTTGAAAACAGATCCCTCACGCGTGCTGCACCAACTCCGACAAACATTTCCACAAACTCTGAAGCATTCAAAGACAGGAATGCTACACCTGCCTCTCCAGCGACAGCCCTAGCCAGCAACGTTTTCCCTGTACCAGGTGGTCCACACAAGAGCACACCCCGTGGAATCCTTGATCCACTGGCTTTGAAACGCTCCGGCTTTCTAAAGAAATCTACAATCTCTTCCAACTCTATTTTCGCATCTCCTATACCTGCAATATCGTCGAAGAAGACGACATCCTTTGCATCCGTATATTGCAGTTTCACCCCCTTGAGATCCTTCTGTGCCTTTTTCAGTTTCCTCAACCGTTCTGGATCCTGTGCTTTTTGAACCTTGACTGTCTTCATTTTTCGAAACTCTTCCGCCTGAGCATTTGGATCATTTTCCGCCTGAGCCTCCTTCATCCTTCTCCGAAACTCCTCCTCATCTGCCAATTGAGACTCGGCATCAGTATTATACATGCCATTTGCCGAGTCATCCTCGCTCATCACCTTTGCAACCACTGCATCAATCTGGTCTCTATCCACAAGGATCCCTGCCTTGGATGCCTTATCATACATGTCTTCTGCAGACCATCCCTGTGCTACTAACACCTCTGCATCCACCAAGAACTGATCAGCACGCTCCTCAGCCTCCTTCCTCTTCTTTTCAGCTGCCTCCACCTCTTTAATCTTCAATCTATCCGCTGCATCCCCTTTCTTCCATTTCATATACGTCGTCGCTACATACACCGCCCCAACAGCCACATACGGCATCACATTCACCAGAAACGATGACACACCTGCCGTCAATCCTTTCGAAGGATTCAGCTGCGCCACAGTCGGTGGAGCCGGTAATCGAGATCCCTTCACAGCGTGGGTCTCCATAGCATACGACAAACGAGCATCATTCGGAGGGAACACCGCCTGCGCAACCTTGCCACCATCCTTGAAACGAACCAGACAAGGCCCCTCCAAATACTCGTGCCCCCTCTGAGTAAAAAACGCCACCTCCTCCACCTTTTCCTCGCGAATAGCTTGTAATAACTCAGAATACCCCAGTTTCTTGTGCACTACTGGCAATCCATACGTGCCTTCGTATAAAAACTGCTTCGCCGTAGCCATGACCCGAATGTGGCCAAGTGGCCTTCCAATCCGTCGACATGGAGCGATTGTATTGCTTCTATCAATCACATTCCCATTAGAAATGCTTCTATGCAATCTATACCCATGTAGAAAGACTACAGTAGCCATACGTGGTCTACCCACGACAGAGTACCGCTGATGGTGGCAGAGATTCTCCATCGATGATGACGATGACGAAGATGGTGATGAATATAAAAATGTGATTTTACTACAGGGCTGGAAATGCATCCATGGCACTTGAACAAGAATATCCACTCTAATGTTTTATTTACAGAGGTACAGACTCTGAACGGATGTATTTCACCAGGGTGCTCCTCGTGTATAGTACTATAATCACAATTAGATACAACGATGCCACAAGAGGGTCTGTGTTGTATAACTGTGGGCGATTGTATTATTATTACAAGAACTGAATGAATGAATGAAACTCTTCTTCCATGAGAACAAACTCTTCTTCTGTCATTCGCAGTGGGAATTTACATGGACATGAATCGTCTTTGTTATGTTATATTACAAGAGTACCGTCCCTGTGTGGAATGGATCTGAGGAGGAGACTGTTATTGGTGAGGCCTGCTGTGTCTTTACTGGGGTCGGTGCACCACTGTAGTATTCGTGCGTTTGGGACGAGGACAGAGTATACATCAATGCATGGGGGAGATGATGATGATCATCATCAGAGAAGAAGAAATGCGGCATTTGTGTCGAAGCAGTGGACGGTTCCACGGACAAGTTTGGCACACTATCCAGAAGAGACGAGGCATGTCATACAGAATCAGCCGAGAGAGCGTCAGCCGAGCGAACCATTGGATACGGTAGTAGCTGCTCTGGATTACGAAAGAGACAGAGGGTATGTGGATTTTGTGGGTCGGAGTGGGGATCGTTTCTCTGAATGGATGTGTCGCCAGTTGCAAGACATGTTGGAGCAGGTGAGGTGTGTGGCAGATGTGGGCGATGTGGGTGCGGTTGAGGGGATAGTTGCTATGCTGGGGAACCAGTATGGTGAATTGGTTGATCGGAGAGAGCATATTGTCGATCGATGCAGGTGGGCTGTTGGGAAACTGAGATATTATATGCAGCTGGAGAAAGAGGCAAGGAGCAGGAGGAATGCTGTTGTGACGACAGAGGTGTCTGTTGATCATGGAATGGCAACTGCTGTTGATAAAAAGAAGAAGATTAAGCAATCGACAATTGATTTTAGGAACGAGTTCATGCAAAAGGCAATGTCCTCGACCCGCCGTGAGCCCAACAGTGTCAACACGTTGGAGGGGGAGCAGAGGACTGAATTATGGAGGAGCTTGAGGGACAGGAGATTGACAGCGTCTGCATTCTCCAAAGCTTTAGGATTTTTTCCTGGGGATCGACTTTCTTTATGGGAGGAGAAAATCGGCATTCGGGAGCCTTTTAAAGGGAATGATGCTACGAGATGGGGGACCAGAAATGAGGCGAGGGCATTGTTGACCTATGAAAAGCTGACTGGACAGGATGTTGAATCGTGCATGTTCAAAGTAAAGAGGGATGATGTGGTACATGATTGGCTCGGGGCATCGCCCGATGGACTTGTCGCTGGATTGGGTCTGTCGATGCAGGACCAGGATCCATCTGGGCCTGGCATTCTGGAAATCAAATGTCCTTTTAATAAAGGTCATCCAGAGCTTGCAACACCACCAAACAGGGCAATATGGTATTATATGCCTCAAATACAGGGTTTAATGGATGTATTCGACCGAGAGTGGTGTGCTCTGTATATTTGGACTCCAAATCATGGGAGTTCATCATTTGTCATTGATAGGGACAGAGAGTACTGGGGAGCATGCTTTGACGTCCTTGCCGAATTCTGGTGGGCTCACACCGTGCCTGCGAGACAAGCCCGTGATACACGACATGAAGATGTGACAGATGATGAATGGATCCGATACAAGCCCACAGACACGCATCCAACCTCGGAGATGTTGAGAGATTGGAGTAAGAAGATGGCATGGAGTGCACCAGGAAGGATATTCCAGCACATTGACGTATCATAACCCTTCATTGGTATCTGGTTAGACTAGGATCAAGAACCTTCCCATCACACCTATACTGTTAGAAAGACCAAGGATGATGATGCTGGCATCGACCCATTCTAACGTTTCCCATCACATCTGTGGTGCATGCATGCATGTGCGCACATGCTAGCCTTTGGGAAAATCCCTGACGGGAACCACAGAATCGGTCAAGAGACTGCCGAGATATACAATTTGACGTACATGTACTTTTTAATAAAAATAAAACACATATTTTGCATTACATGCAGACATTTTTATGTTCCAGTGTCACGATACGAATTCAAAAGTCGAGGACTAGATCGCGACTGCTCGTGGCCTCGATACTTTGCCCCACCACTCTATTTTTTGTGTTTAAAAGCTGCTGCTCACTATGTTATGTTAATCACGCGGTTCCTGACAAACCATCGGCGCGTGGCAAAGGAGGTGCTGCCTATCGCTTCGTTGAATATGTATCAAGTGAATGGGAGGATGAGTGGAGACACAATATAGTACGTGGGGCCTACCAGGAACACCCATGCAAACCCCTTAACAGTGTACGAGGAGCTCTCCTGTCCGAGAAATTTTTATCTACGATGGAGACCTTGAAAAATGATAGCTATTGGAACAATGTTCGAAGCAGAAATTCTCTTTTCGAGCCCAATACAATATTGTCTCATCTTGTGTATGAGAAAGACACAGTCAAAGTGAAAGTGGTGGTTGAGCCATTGGTAGGGTATTATCGGCATCCATACGCCATATGTGCACCGGCAGGAAAGGCACGAGTTGATGCTTTGGATGCATCATACATTATTTTCCGAGGAATGTCACTGGAGTCGTTCAGAATTATGTATCCTGGGCGAAAATTTCTCTTTGATCTGGGAATCAATGGCCCCAATAGAAGTCTGGAATGGTTTGATCGCTATTACCGCGAATATGGGATTGAATTTGATCAAATTTGGGGCTGGGATTCGAGAGAATTTAAGCCAGCAGAGTTTTGGAGGTTTGTGCCTGATTCAATCTATCCAAAGTTGCACTTGATGAATGTCAGAGTCACTGACGAGGTTTCAGACAGGAATCACCCCTTCCAAATAATTAAACGAATTTTCCACCCAGGAGACTACATTGCTTTGAAACTAGATATCGACAGCCCAGTGCACGAGCAGCTATTGGCGGATCAGGTATTGAATGATGAAGAGCTGTCAGGAAAGGTGGCTGATTTCTACTATGAAAAGCATTTTGGTGCTCCCAATTTTCCTCATCACAGACTGCCCTCCCATGGATCTCCTCATGATATGAAAAGTGTGATGAATTTTTTCTCTGATCTCCGACAAAAGGGGATCAGAGCTCATTACTGGGTGTAAGTGTTGTTGAGCGGGGCACCGAGTTGCAATTCAACCTACAGGGGACAAACGGCTCCACAAAACATCATGACCAATGTGTCACACATCACACAATCCTCATCAGTGGTCGATCCAACCATCTAGTAGTAGCATCAAAGTCTTCTTCAACTGCCATTGTATACCTTGATGCAAGTCTCGCGACAAGTACAGCGGGCCGCTGTCAGCGGCACATTCCTGGTCGAATCCTCAAGCTTGGATCAAATTTCCCACATGTGACCCATCCACCCAATACACAGCTCCCTGGATCATTCTAGCTACAATCATATGTATGATAGATCATCAATATGCTACTAGAGTGAGCATGGGATGGTCCCCGACAAAAAAGAGACTTGTCGCTTCCCTCTCCATACTGACGTGGGCAGCCGCACTGCAGCTGCATATGTACTATTTGCAACGCACTGACGAGTTCAAAGCAAAATTTCCTGATTTAGCTCCTGAAGATACGCTTCGGGTGAGGGTGAAAGGGCAACATTCGGCAGAACGGTAGACAACAGCAGCAGCAGATGCATGGATACTACTGACGTGGACTATTATGGCATCTTAGGTGTGTCGAGGGAGGCTACAGATGAAGAGATAAAGCAGGGATATAAATCTGCCATTCTTGGGGCCCATCCGGATAAAACACAGGCCATGTCAGGAGGGCATGGAAAAGCGTCAGAGGATATTAGTCGAATACGGGACGCGTATCATGTTCTTAAAAATGTCGAGACAAGAGCAGCATATGACAGGGAAGCGGGTCGACGAGACGCATACGCCCGTGCAGATGATGTATATGTCCATATCAGATTGTCAGATATGGATCAACAGGATCAAACGTGTCGATATCCATGTCGCTGTGGAGACTCCTTCGTCATCGACCAATGCGATATTAAAGATATGGGGAGCGATATAGAGTGTATATTACAATGTCCATCATGTTCTCTCACTGCACGTGTGGCAATGTAAGAGTTTGACACAAATCTTTTCATCAGCGAACCTCGAGCAATGACTGTGTGATACTGCTATAATCAGTTTGATCTTTGGTTGTATCATCTGCATTTTTCATATATGCTTCAATCTTTTCCTGGTAGAGATGAACACACTCCCTCAACGAGTGATACTGTCGTAAGACTGATCCAATCTGAGACTCGTGTGCTGCCCTCAAGTCTGCTGCTTGCGCCTCTATTGCCCTAATGGCTGCCTCATTCTGATTTAATTTTGCAACTGCCGCAGCATTGCCGGCCTCGATGGCTTCTCGGTGCCTCAATTGTTCCTCCACTCTGCCCTGTGCTGCCTGTTTCCTAATGTCACACTGGGCCTTGACACGCTCAATTCTCTCCATCAGTGATGCATGCTGTCTGGTGAGATGCTGATTCGTGGCCTCAAGCTGGGTCAACTCGTGCTCTTGGCTCGCAATATTTGATCTCAGCGCCTTGACTCTTTTCGACACCTCCTTCTTCTTCTTAATCTCGACAGTAGTGTCCTGCATCATGGCAATCACCTTGGCAACTTCCTTTTCAATTTTGAGGGCAGCATCCAGCTTTGATGCCACATCGCGAGTGCTTTTCTCAGCCTCTGATAGAGCCGCCTTTTCCAACTCAAGCGCCCCTGCCAAGTCTTCTAGCTCGGCCTTGATCTTGTGTGGTGACTGAACAATCTGTGCTTTGAGATCCTCCTGTGTCCCCCTCACAGCACTCACCTTGAGCCTTAGCTGAGCTGCATCTTCCGTCATCGCATTCACTTCTTGTTTCAAAGCTTTCAACTCATTCGACATGCTCGCCTGTTGCTTATTAAGGGCCTGGTTCTCCCCATACAAAATATCGACCTCCGCCTCGACATTGGCTGCCTCTGGCAGCTCTGCCTCCCTCTCCTCAGTCATCCTCGCCAGCTCCTTCTCCAACTCTTCATGCTCCCTCTTCAATCGATCTCTATTTTCAATCAACTCCTCGTGTTTTTCCTGAAGCTCTGTGTACGCAACAAGCTTTTCCTCCCTGAACTTTGCAAAATTAATCACTGCCGACAGACTCTTTTTCAGCCTCGCCCCCTCTGGCTTGTGCAAGTCCTTCATCGAAAAATCCTTCACCCCGCTCGATTGCAATAACTTGGCAGTCTGCACAAAGAATGCCATGGCAGGAATAGACTCATCGTGCAGCTCTGCATACTCGATTGCATCGATTGCAGCAAACACAGGTTGTTGCAATTCCTCCCTCGTCACCCCACACAACAAAACCACCAAATTCTCGAATATGTGCTGAACTATTTCATACGTAGGCTTTTGTATCTGCTCAACTGTCGCCTTCATACCCAGTTCGTGCAAACATTGAACAATTTCCTTCTCAGACAAGATTGGAAAACTGTAACTGAGCGCCATCCCTCCTCCCGAATGCTGCTGAGATGCCATATTATTATCCTAACTATTTTATTGATATAAAACACGTGCGTATGGCAGGGTTTCCCTGGACCAACGAAAACAACGACCAACCAACAGAAATTGCGAAATCGATCCACGCAAAGCCTTTGTCCCGAATATGGACCTCTGGTGCGATAACTATATTTATTATTGTATTAATAGTTCAGAATTAGTACCCCCTTGGATCTAGTATGCCTGTATGGACGGAATGCAAGGGATTGTCGATATTCGCAGTACCATGATGGTACTGTGATACAGTGTGAATGCAATTGTGCACAGTAGCAAGAGGCCATGGCATGAAGTCACGTGTGAACTACAAGTATATAATGCAAAATATCCATCAGATCCCTCAGTTGATGGTCTAAGCCACGAGACCCGTGGTCACATGCAGAACGACATGCATGGTACCCTTTTCTGATGCATTTGATGGTATTATGGAATTGAATATAGAAGGACTATCGCATAAAGGTATAGATTCTCGCCCTAGAGAGCAATTGCATGGGCAAGGTAGAGGAGGTCAGTCTGGCTCTGCACCTGTTGGGTCGAGTGTTCCTGCTTCGAAGCACGAGAATCCGCGTCGACAGCGGGATGGATCTATTGGATTGAAGAGAGCGAGGTCAAAGGCCTTGGGGGAGAGGGAGGCTACTCCTGATCAGGATGATTTGAGACCAGTAGAGGAGGAGGAGGAGGCACTCGATATTGATAGTGTGCTGCAGATTACCATGGCACGCGAGGCAAAGATACGAGAGGATATTGAGGAGACGATTGAAGAGGATAGTGATGAGGGGCCGAGCCGTGCGTATGATTCTGATAGAGACGAAGGGTATGTTTCATTTGCAGGGCAAGCTGCGTTTTCAATGCATTCCAGGAAAGAGGCCAGGAAATCCCGGAGGCCGACATTTGAGCGTTCTAAAGATTCTGTTGTTCAAATTGGTTCCCTTACTCGGGCAGGAGAGGCCGGTAGTGATGTAAATGAAGGAGGCGGGTCGTTCACTGATGTGGGGGTGTCCTCACTGCTGTCTAGTCATATAGCAAAGCATGGCTACCTTGTACCCACACCTATACAGCGCAAGAGTATACCTTTCTTACTGGTTCGTTGCAATTATCGATCTATAGTTGAGAGTATTGTTAACACGTCATGTATGCTTTTGTCTGTTTGCAGGATGGACACGATGTGATGATTGAATCAGCTACAGGATCAGGCAAAACGCTGTCCTATTTGATTCCTATATTTGATGTTCTCAGTAAAAAAGAGAAGAAGATTCAGCGGAGTGACGGCACGATGGCGTTGATAGTGTGTCCCACGAGGGAGTTGTGCCTTCAGGTTTTGGATATTGCAACCATCCTGTCCCGGAGGTTTGCCTGGATTGTTCCTGGGAGCATCCATGGGGGAGAGAATCGATCAAAAGAGAAGGCAAGACTTCGAAAGGGTGTTAATGTATTAATATGCACCCCAGGTAGATTGTTTGATCATCTGACAAACACGGCATCATTCACAGCCTCCCAGCTGGAATGGGTTGTCCTGGATGAGGCTGATCGCCTGCTAGACATGGGATTCCAGAAACAAATCTCCAGCATTTTATCTGTTTTGAAGGAGCGATTGCACACATCAAAGCGTTGGCAGACGGTCCTGCTCTCCGCAACCTTGCAAGGCGTTGAAGGCCTTGTTGAAAGCCTTGGCATGGAGAATCCAGTCACACTGTGGTCCGGAGAAGAGCGGGAGTCATCGAAGAAGGACATGTATTCCGACATACCAAAACGCCTTGTTCAGAGATATATTGTCGTTCCCTGCAAATTTCGCCTCATCGCCCTCGATGCTGTCCTTCGACAACATGTGCAACAAGTCCCGCAGGCAAAAATATTAATTTTCTTTTCCAACTGCGATAGCGTAGACTTTCACCACATTCTCTTTCAAAAAGAATGGAACAAAACAGCAGAAGAGGAGCAATTCAAACGAGAGCAAGTCGCAATATTGAAATTACACGGCAACATGTCTCAGATTGACAGAACGAGATCGCTCTTGTCCTTTACCAAGGCATCCAGGGGTATTCTTTTGGCAACAGATGTTGCATCAAGGGGATTAGATTTCCCTGAAGTATCCATGATTATTCAATATGATTCTCCTACATCTCCTGAAGAGTATGTACACAGGGTCGGGCGCACTGCGAGATGCGGCAAGGGAGGTAATGCACTGCTTTTTGTGCTGCCCATGGAGTGTGGATTCATCAATTATTTGCACTCCCAGTGTGGGATTGAATCCTTACAGAAAACAGATACCGTGTCATTATTAAACCAGATGTATGGAAGCGATGCCAAAGCAGGGAAATCGCTCGCCATCGAGCTCCATCGCGGCGCCAATGCAGCATCTCAGCATTTGAAATCTGTCGTGGGGCAGGACAAGGACCTGACAAAACTCTCCGAACTGGCATTCACGTCTTCGGTTCGAGCATATGCCACGCATTCAAAAGAATTAAAAGAGCATTTCAGAATAAAATCCCTCCATCTGGGGCACTACGCCAACAGCTTTGCCCTCAAGTACGTTGCATGTCTGCTGCTATATTCCACACACACATGCTCTTGTCTATACATCAATTCATTCATTCTGTGCAGAGAGAAACCAATGGTCGTAGGAAAACATGGATCCTCCAATATTTCTTCCCATAAAAAGATGGGAAATACCAGAACATCGCGCCTCCCCCACATTCAAGGATTCAACAGAAAAGGAAAGTCAAAGACTGCTGGTGGCAACAACATGGCCCACCAGAGGAAGAAAAAAGACATTGGTGGATACGTTCTCTCATAACAATACTGTAACCTGTCATTCCATAGACACCCTCTTCTTCTTCAGACATGCTTCAATCTTCCGCATCGCTTCATCACATGCTGAAAATGCCTCCCGGCCATTCGAGTTCACCACCCTACTCACACAGCGGTCGTATGTGGCTGCCTCTTCACAACATACCACACTCCCTAGACAGTACCTATACCTATCTTGCAAATTCTTGCAATTTATATTATCTAAATCACCCCCATTTGCCCTCCTACAACTCACCAAGGCAGAAAATGTCCTTCCACACTTGCGTTGCATTTTCTCGTGTTCCTCCACAGACACCAACGGTGCCTTTCCCGCTCCAAAGCTCCACCAACCCATTAAGTATCACGTAATCGTACAGTATTATTCAAAAATGATGCGATGCACCTCAGATTCAACCATACATCGATGATCCGACCCTCAACTGTCCATGTTTAAACATGACAGAATCTAGCATCCTCCAAAGGGACATGATCCCATGCATGCCATGCCATCCATGATTCCATATATTCGATTAGACAATGAGAGGCAGTATAATGCATCTGTCGACTCTCCAGGGATACTGTCGGGGACCTGCCCAACGACAGGGATTGCCCAGAATGACGGAGACCCGTTACATCGCAAGCAAGCGACATCTGTGGAATAGACATCAAATAGTAATGATTCCGAAGCACATCGCCCCAGCCTTAGCTGCGCCTATGCTCTTAGATGTGACTGGGTTGTTTGCCGCTTCGACAGCCTACACTGCTGCAGTTGCCCTGTTTTTGTTGTACAAGGCAACTGTAGAGCCGCTGAGGATGCGACCAGTTAGTTCAGGGAAGCACACTGTCATGTACTCGTCAGATCAACTCCAAGGGGGCACATTTCGGGGGGTAGGGGGGCCATCCCCTCTGCCAATGCTCTTGCCCCTGATTGCCGTGTACATGTATCTCTTGGCCAAATCCTATGAGCCAGATATGATCAGCCTGATACTTCCGGGAAGCCTCAAGGATGGATTTTCCAATGGATTTAACCCTCAGTTTTTTCCAAAGATTCAAGGTATTGCAACACTGTTTTCAAGGGTGACGACAACAGCATCGTTATGGGTCCATCTTCTCTGCATAAACATCTTTGCTGCACATCATTTGATGTGGGATGGTATTTCACGAGGAATACCCACGCACCATACGATACTCTTGTCCATCCTGTGCGGCCCCATTGGACTGCTGAGCCATGGTCTTACGCTCTTGCTCCGGAGGCGTTGAACTGCAGTCGTGTCTCTCTCTGAGAGAGATCTCTGTCAGAGATCTCACCTCCGCGGCCCCTATGATGATCGTTCGGATTGTATACATACGATACCTGCTCCTAGCCATTAATTTAACTATTGAAATATTTCTTTAATATTTTACATGCGCCTGTGTTTCTTATTCTGTACAGGTGCGTATATGAGAGGTTCCAAGGGTGGTGTCGGAGAAGTATCTGCTTGACTTGCTTCGGTTCACAGACCCAGCATATGCCCTCACCATCCCTGTGATCTGACCTCTGTGGTATCTTTTATTTTACTCTGAAATATTGGATAGGAATGGGTGGGATATGCCATCGGGGGGCTGGGTAGGGATCGCCGGCAATCTACGAGAGCCGCGGGAACTTTGTTTGATCAGGATGGCGCACGATTGCCACGCTTTGTGACCTATAGTATAGGGTATTGGGTTAGATGAAGATCTAATGCGAATCATGATGGAATGCAGAGTCAGGTATTGTCATTCAACATGACTGGTCCACCGATGGAGCCGATTGTGACGCTGTATTCGTCCACCTTGGGTGAATATGAGGCCAAGTTGACTGGGTATGTGGTCTTTGTTGCCTTTCTGGCAGCATCGGGGGGGCTGTTGTTTGGATATGATTTGGGTGTCACTGGAGGTGTGGAGAGTATGCCCAGTTTTCAGCAAAAGTTTTTCAACGATGTCTACGAGTCGCAGCAGAATTTCGATGGGTCATCTCCATACTGTACATATGACAGTGCGACACTTCAATTCTTCACGAGTGTCTTGTTTCTCGCCGGATTGGTGGCGTCCCCCATTGCTGGATGGACAACGAAAAGATTTGGTAGATTACTGTCCATGTTTATTGCATCCATCAGTTTCTTGATCGGGGCTGGGCTGAATGCTGGAGCTCAGAATCTCGCCATGCTGTACATTGGGCGCATTATGTTGGGTATTGGCATTGGTTTTGCCAACTCATCAGTTCCCTTGTATCTGTCAGAGACTGCACCATTTAAATATCGTGGGGCTCTGAATCAGCTGTTTCAAATGTCGACGACCATAGGTATCCTGGTTGCGCAGTTGATTAACTATGGTGTGAGAGATTGGGCTGAAGGGTGGAGGTTGAGTCTCGGATTGGCAGCTGTCCCAGCGCTCATCCTGCTTGTTGGTTCTATTGTTCTTCCCGAGTCGCCCAACTCTTTGTGTGAGAGAAAGCAGGACGCAAAGGCGAAAGAAATTCTGAAGAGGCTTCGAGGCTCTGAGAATGTTGACGCAGAGATGCGAGATATAATTGAAGCAACAAAGTTGTCCCAAAAAGTGACCATGAGGCAGTCCTGGAGAATTATGTTGACGAGAAAATACCTTCCACAGTTCATTACAACGCTACTTATTCCGTTGTTCCAACAATTGACTGGTATTAATGCAATCATGTTTTATGTTCCTGTTCTCTTCAAGAGTTTAGGCTCGGGATCAGAGGCTGCATTGCTGAATACAGTGATTGTTGGAGCTGTGAATGTGTTGGCCACCCTCGTTGCCATCTTTACTGTAGATAGACTGGGAAGAAGGTTCTTGTTTATTGAGGGAGGTGTTCAGATGCTTTCATCCATGATTGTGACTGCTGTGGTCCTTGGCGTTGAATTCAGCAAGTATCCTGATGGAGTCCTGCCAACAGGGACTGCCATTGGTGTCTTGGTTGTTATTTGCGTCTTTGTAGCTGCCTTTGCGTGGTCCTGGGGACCCCTTGGATGGCTGGTTCCCTCTGAAATTCAGACATTGGAGACAAGGGCAGCTGGTATGAGCGCTGCCGTATGCATCAACTTTTTACTCAGTTTCATTATTGGTCAGACATTTGTGAGCATGCTCTGTGCCATGGAGTGGGGCGTCTTTCTCTTCTTCGCTGGATGGGTCGGAATTATGACTGTGTTTGTCATCTTCTTTGTGCCTGAGACTCGTCATGTACCTGTTGAGCAGGTACAGGTTCACTTTGCCAGGCACAAAATTTGGAACAAACTCATGGGTCCCGCCGCAGATGAAGTAATTACAGCACACGAAGGAAGGAGAGCTGCTCGTAAAGCTCGTGCTCTTGAGGGAGCAGCTGATGCTGAAGCTACCAAAAATGAGGAGGATATAGGAGATGAGGATGTTCTCGGAGGACGTACATCGTCTCTTTGGAATCAATACTATACAGACACTGCTGATGAGATCACAATGACAGAGGTGCCTGATAAGAATGAAGAGGAAGACGAGGGATCCTCCTCTTCTGAGCCAGCCGCATCATAAACTCAACCGCATACCTTTTATTAAGTTTTCCAGCTTGTTTTCCATTCATTCGTGCAGGAAGCACAAGAGAGCAAGTTTCATGCTCATGAGAATGAAAGAGCTACCTTTTTATCGTCAATTTTCAATGCAAACATTAGAAGTCCTTTGTAATTCTACGACAGTCAAAGATTGATTGCCACTTCCTCAAGGGAGAATAGTCTTCCTTCAATGGCAATGTGAAGGCATGAACTGATCTCCATGGACAATGCGCCAGGTGACCCATTAAATCCATTTATATTATTATCTAGTGGTGTTTCGGGCACCATGATCTTATCTTCTCTTTCAGGACAGGTCCTTGGACCACAACGTACATGTAGAAGCCTGGTTGGAACAAGAACCACACACGCGCGTCAAGCGCACCACCAAAACCGCTGGAGGGGATCTTCTCTTGCAAAACTCAATTCTAAATATGGCCATGTGTGCTATGCGACAGAGAAGGAGGGAAATAGGGACATGGAGAGTAAAAGAGCTGGACGAGCCACATATCGACCTTCTACGTTCACTGAATTGATCGATGATGCGGTTGGATCAATTGTTTATGGTATTCAAGATGGATTGAATCGCGTTGAAGTCGAGTTTCCCGCTGTGAGTGATGTGGATGGGTACAAGGGGTCGTCAGATTTGTACATTGACGCCAATATCCAGCTGGCTATTGCTGCTGCGAGAAAGATTTTCTCTACCACGGCTATGAAGGTACACCTCTTGCTCCCAGATGAGCCAGAGTATAGGAGAGCATACAAATTGTGCGTGGATTGGGTGGTTTTTGGTGTCTGTATCTGTTGTTTGGGATCCTGGTGTGTTGTGTTGTGTTGTTGCAAGGATTGATTGCGTGTTGGTATGTTCAGGTTCAAAGAAGCTCTAGAGAAATCAGAGGGTGTTACGTTGGGGCATTGCATGGAGGGGAAGAGTACATACAAGTATGTAGATGCCAACATCCAGAACTTTGTATCTTCTCTGACATCAAAATTCGGCATGGGTGAATCCTATCCTGATCCATGTGAAAAGGCTGGTGAAGCAGACCTCTATATTGCCATCAACTGCAGTACTATAGAGTTGACAGATTTAGAAGATTATGCGACAGAGAAGATACAGGAGAAACCTTTGGTCACCTGGAACATGGAACTAGACAACCTGCGGGCTGACCTGGGACTCTTGGGCTTTCCTCCAAAGGATTTACAGTACAGATTTCTGTCGAAATTTAAATCAGTCTTTTATATTAGGCAAAGAGATTACTCAAAAACGGTCGCGGTCGCCCCATTCATTATCAACTACTCTGGCGCTCTCTTCAGGGAGTATCCTGGTCCCTGGCAGGTTATGCTTCGGCAGGATAATGGCGTGTATGCGTGTGTTGCAGAGGAAGCTGAGAGGAGATACCCGCTTGGTGAGTTCAAGGCCGAACTGACCAAGGCTATGGGATTGGATGTGGAGCCTGAGGGATCCACTGCAGCATTCTTGAGGACAGGATACAAGACCACCACTTGGTGGGAGGATGATGTTGACCGTGAGGCGTCAAATAGCTGGAGAACATAACAATATGCTTTTAAAATATTAGTAGTAATACGGGTTGAGTTATGTGTGTAGAACACCCTATTAGAATCTCTTCCATCCATCGTCTCCACGTGGGATGATTTCTGGCACTGACTTCTTCAGCCTGTACCAAATCACAGGATCCACGCCCAGAGCAATCATGACACCAAATTGCTGACATCTTTCTGGCATTGCCCAGATAAATGCACGGATATATGTGACCCGTTGAGCATGCATGGGCAGGTTTTGTACAATTGCTGGCAGCGCTTCCCACCATCCGGATGGAGGTGCATCGTCCCAACAGTCGTTCATGATCTTTTTCTGAATTGGTCCAGACACGTATCTGCGCACCACAGGCTTGATGTTATCTTCCACGTAGTCGTAATTCTCAAATGCTTGCTTCACAAATGATGTGATTGCATCATGCAAGGGTGATGTCACTCCTTTCTGAATCATATCTGTAATCTTATTTTGCTCCTCAATCATTGCGTCATTCATTTTCAAAGCCATATCAGGATGACCAGGGGAAAATGTGGCAATTTGAGGGAAGCATGTATCTCTCTTCAGGCCCGAGTAGAAGCCATTCACAGATGCGAATGTCGACCACTGTGATTTCAATGCAGACAACAGCCTTGTGTTGCTTGGACTAGCTGACAAATTCTCCGAAGTCGTGTGAATTTTATCCAGCATGGCCCGGAGAGCCTCCTGTGCCAGTGGAAGCTGACTCATTGGTCCCCATTTGTGCTCTGGAATGAACACCTTGAGCCGAACAATACCAGCATATGTTCTCAACGTGAGCACCACGGTAGACAGGGTTGCGAATGCAATCAAACACGTCGCAAGAACCTTTGACAATGCTGTTTGCACTGTCATATCATACAGAACGGCAGCCCATGCAAGAGCAGTGAGGGGGAAACCAAGCGCCCACATCTGCATGAAGAATTTCTCACTCCACAAAAAGTGACGCCATGACATCCATGCCATGATGAGACCCATCGATATTGCACTATAAAATAAAGCCTGAGATATTGCATCCATGAAGAAGCCTCCCTGTAATTGAGCCCAGGCAATGGATGCAACGGCAGGTGGTGCAATCCAAATGACAGCAAACATCCTCATTCGAGGGTCTGCATTGTGTCCGAGAGCAAACCTTGGGAACAATGCAGCAAAAAGGACAACCCACATGATTGTCGCAAATCCGAAGAAAAGATAGCACACTTGCCTGTACGATTCGTCAATAATTGGTCCCAGAACTGCATAGATGTAGAGGCCAACAGGCGCCATCAGCCAAGCACCATTCATATGACCATCGTGGCGCAGGGTAGACAACCAATTGCCCACAATGATCACTGCAATCAAGGTTCCAGTTGAGCTTCCAATCCAGAAGAGAACACGGGCCAAAGGTGTAGAGTATGTATTCCATGCAAGGAATGCATACACCCCAAAAGCCATCGAAGGAACTGAGAAAGCATTGTTCATTGCTGGATGCATCCATTCAGAACGCACTTTGCGTGGGTAATAAATCATCTTCAGCACAAATGGACCGGTCATAATGACGGTATGGATTAGAGATAAGAGCGTGATAATCTGCCAAACCAGGTTTGGTGCAAGATACCTTGGCGACAGGGACGTGAACTTGTACAGGGCTGCCAGTGCGACAACACCGATCACAGAGGACTGGAACCCGATTTTAGAATGCTTGATAATGGCAAAGTCTTCGCGCTCCCAGTCGTCAGTCTTCCCTGTCTTGTAATGTAGATCAATCTTTGTGCTTCTCGTATGATTTTCAAACTCGTACATAACCCTCTTGGGCACTTCTGGATTCACCACCTTGGTCCACTCATTCCATGTATACTTTGTTTCTGGCAACGAGTTGATATGCACCATATAGATCGTATCCGGAATGATTTTAAATCTGATGGCATATCCAAACACCCAGCAGCCAGCACAGAAATTGATGAAACTCTCCAGCCCTGCAAAGAATGCAAGAGCCGCAGCAAACGCTGTCGACGCCTCCCACTGCTTTGTAAACTGTAGAATCATAATAATTGCCGAAAACATGACGCCAACACACACGGCAAACTGTTTTGGAGGACCAGCTCCCCACACTGGCCCAGTGCTCCGTCCAAATGCAGCTGGACCCACAAGGTCCCATACAGCCACAACAAACATAGCAAGCGACCCAATTGGAGAGATCCCTGCACCTCCATACAAACGCAAGCAGAAATCTGTCACAAGCCCCACAGAAAGCCATTTGACAGACCTCATCTCCTGATAGGACAAGGCAGCAATGATGACACAGATCACAAACACAAAGAAACCCGTCCATCGAATGACCCTCCCATCCACCGTATTTGGGAACTCAAACAGCGCCCCAATCACATGAGGCGCCTCCTTATCCACCCCTACCAAAGGAACCTGGGCCTCCTTGGTATCACCCTCCTCAACATCTCCACTCCCCACGAGCTTATCAAACTCCCCATTAGCAATAATCGCCTTCGTCTCATTACACCCCCCAACCAGATTGCCATTGATGAAGACCATGGGAACAGTCTTCTGCTGAGCATACTCCCTGAGCTCCTCCAACACCGTAGATCCTGGAATATCCCCACCCATCTTGTCCATCTTGTAATACCGAAAGTGCACACCCATGCTCATCATAGTTCTAGTCACCTCAATACAGAAAGGACAGGTAGATCGACCAAAAACAACGACAGTATCGGCATGCACTGCCGTCTCAATCTTATCCCGCACGGTTTCCCCATCAATGCTTGCGAAATCCTCTACATCGATACCAATCTTCACAGGATCAGCCATGATGCTGGTTATACCCTTGTTTGTCTCAGTATAACAATATAACCCTTACACAAGTGCATATAGAGTATTTATTATGCCATTGGCAGTCCAAAGGGGGCAGGCATTGTTCTCGAGGCGGATGTAGACACGTCATGCATAACGTCACGTCGACGTAACTGTTTTCAAAAAAATACCTAATTCTATTTACGGACTTTCACCTGTACTACTACTACTACTACAATGCCTCCCATATAAATGGGATACCATCTTCTCTCCATTCGACTCTATTCTCGCAGATGGCTGCAATACACCTGGGGTATAAGATATGTTCCTGTTTCAACACTCGAGATGCCAGTGTCTCTGCTGTATCTGTAGGATACACAGGAACCACTGCCTGGGACAGAATGGGCCCTGTGTCATATTCTTCGTCAATAAAGTGCACAGTAGGCCCCGAAAACCGAGCCCCCGATCTAATAACAGCCTCGTGTACTCGAGACCCGTAAAATCCTTTGCCACCGAACGATGGGAGGAGTCCTGGGTGTATATTGACAATGGCCTTTGGAAATGTATCCACCACAGCCCTAGGAATGAGTTTCATGTATCCCGCAAGGATGATGAGACTGACATTAAATGTCTCTCTCAGCTGATCTTCTGCCAACTCTTCTGCAGTCGAGACTGTGCGAGCAGACTCTGCAGTAGAAGGAGAAGACTGCTGTGCCTTGGGTGGATACACCAGTACTGGGATACCATGCTCCCTCGCATACTCTGCCCCCCCACAACCAGGTGCATTCGTAACAACTACCACAACCTCGCCTCCTCGAATCTCACCCTGACGTATTGCCTGGTGAATTGCTTTGAAGTTGGAACCACCCCCTGACACAAACACTGCCAACCGTTTTGTATCCTCGTCTCGCTCTACTTCCCCACCACCACTACTACTCCTACTATAAGATGATACTATTGCCGCTACCAAGGATGCTCTATCGATGCATCGTGCCATTCTATTGCAAGGCAACCATGCATGTCGTCGTGGAACATGGCCACCAATCCTCTGGGCTCGTGCCCTCTGATGACGTGGTATCTCCACAAAACTCGATCGATCGAGTTTTAGTGACATCGTAACTACAATTGTTGTGACCATGGGGTACCCAATCAGTGGGCTTTTACATTTGATCAAAATCTCCAGTCACATGGCCATGTCGACATGTGTCGCGATGCATTGCATAGATTTAAATATAATCGGTGCTTTAGATTGATCAGAAATAGTAATACAATGCAATGCATTGTGCTATTGTTCAGCAGCACCAAGGAGTGCACTCTCGAGGGCTGTTTGCGTATTGTCAGCCTCGTAGAATACTAGGAGGCCAAGAACGAGTGCATGGGAGGCAGAGAATAGTCTCTCTGAGGTATAAGAGAGGGTGGATATGCTCTTCTGTTGGCAGAGGAAAAGGGGAAGACCAGGGTTGTGACAACGACAGGGAGGAGGGAGGGCAAGGGACTGGTACAAAATCGTTTCAGGAGACTGAGTTTGCACTGGTATTGGCTGCTTGTTCTATTGGTTTGTTTACAGGGTTGGGTGTTGTATTGTTCAACGATGCGGTTGGAAGTATTCGGCATGTTGTCTGGGGGGATGTGTCTGGAGTGACGGGGAGGGAGTTGCTGTTAGAAGATGGGGGCATGAGATTGGTGCTGCCTCCTCTGCTAGCAGGGGCGGTGGTGGGATTGATAACACTCTTTTCATCATCATCATCATCCTTTGTCGAGGATAAGAGCAGAGTATCATGGTCTGAGAGGATATCTCGGATTGGTAGTTCTATAGTGACGCTGGGTGGTGGGGCATCACTTGGGCCGGAAGGTCCCTCTGTGGAAATAGGTAGGGATATTGCAGAGTACTTTGTAGACACCTTGAAGAGTGGGAGGAAACATGTGGCATCTTTTGTAGCTGCTGGGTCAGGTGCAGGCCTCGCTGCAGGCTTCAACGCACCAATATCTGGGGTATTTTTTGCTGTTGAGACCGTCCTTCAGCGGGAAGAGTATTTGATAGGGAGGACAAAGGTATTGCAGGAGAGAGAGTCGTCAGGATTGACGATTGCCATGGTCTTGCTTGCAGCTGTGCTTGCGGCTGTGGTGTCTCAAGCAGGCTTGGGTTCGTCTCCTGCATTCAAAGTTCCTGATTATTCTTTGGAGAGTTTTGGAGAGCTACCCTTGTATTTTTTATTTGGAGGTGTATGTGGTATCGTGTCTTCTGCGTTTCTGTATAGTATTAATGTCGCTAGGGATACAATTCAAACATGGAGGAAGAAGGTAACAAACGAGTCTGCAGTAACTGTAGGATTGCCTCTTTTTGGTGGTCTAACGACAGGGGTGATTGCGCTGTGGTATCCAGAGATACTGTATCAAGGATTTGATAATGTGAATTCTGTTTTACGATCCAGTGGGGACTATGATGCATCTATTCTCATGCAGATTGTTGTCTTGAAAATTATTGCAACAAGCATATGCCGAGGGACTGGGCTCAAAGGTGGCCTCTATGCCCCGAGCATTTTCATCGGAGCTTCTCTAGGTTCTGCGTATGGTCTTATTTGTCAGCAGTTGGGGGATACGATGGGTCTCACTGTCTCGCCGCCTCAAGCATATGCGTTGGTTGGAGTGGGAGCAATATTAGCATCTGGGTGCAAGGTTCCTCTGACATCAGTCTTGCTGCTGTTTGAATTGACTCGAGATTATTTGATCATTCTTCCAGCTTTGGCTGCTGTAGGGATTAGCTATTGGGTCAGCTCAAATTGGGATTTACAAACGGAAAAGTCTCATCCTGTCACTATGGAAACATATGGATCTGATGCATCAGATTTTAGTGCTAAGGATTTGGTGATTCATATTGACGATGGATTGACAATCTCGCAAATATTGGCGCTTTGTGAAGCACAGAATAAACGCAATGTCGTAGTTTTGAACGAGAAGAACAATGTATCTGCTACAATTCAGAAAACGGAATGATCATGTCGGTATGACGGCACAATTTTTTATGAAAACTTTCGAGAAGGGTTTGTCGAAAGACATTTCCGCAACATTTGCTCTCTTGTCACCACTCTTCTTTCCAGCCTGAAAAAATGGGCTGTTAGTATTATTTTTTACTCGAGGCAAGTTTTGTAACTTTTCTACAATGTCCTGACCACCCACAACCTTGCCAACAATAATGTTGTATCCATCCAGCTCGGGAGAAGGTTTTGTGGTAATGGAGAAACCGGTGCCATTTGGCTGCTGTCCTAAAACCTCTGTCACGTTAACAAATTTACCATCGATCGCTACTAATCTGTCTTTCGCTTCCAAACTTTTGATGGGTCGTACATTTATGGACACGAGGCCAGCTGCATCATGTTTGAGATTTGATCCATCCAATTCGTCTTCAAGGGCGTCTGCAGTCGCGCCACCAGTAACTAAAACTCTTCCATCCGCCTCGTATGATAGAGATGGAAGAGCTCCTACAGTGATGTAAGTATCCAACAACTGCGCCACCTTGGATCGCCTGTACCCTACGCCTTGAACTCCTTCAACCAGATCAACAAAACGCTGTTCCGCAATCCTAGCCTTACTACCAAGCAATTCAATCTCGATCCTCCCAAAATCCTGCCCATCCACTGCAATATCGAAAAACACCCTCCTATGCTGCGACATCTCTTCCTCTGCATGAGCAGCATATCTGATTGGAGTCTCTGCCAGGAGGACTGATACGGACATAAGCGCTTGTTTCAAGTGATTTCTTCGTGAAACTGAGAAAGAATCACATACTATAGCATCCCTAGAATTCCTTGTCTCGCTTTTACCTTTCTCTTGTTGCATCTGTCTCTTCCTGGGACAGAAATGGGCACTCAGGGACAACCCAGTGTGACTGAGTCGATACAGACTATCCATACTCCTGCTGTATTCGATTTATTCAAACATAAATGTGCAAAGAATTGAAAATTTTATGCTACAATCGATGCTGCGGGCAGCGTGGCTCTGCGTCAAATAGAAGATGAGATGAGATTTCGAAAAACAAATTCCTTAAATAGGTCATTAGATCGACGTCGACATCGTGGGCCAATTGAGCAGATGGTAGCGTACTTGTGTCTATCCAATAATTATTTGATTGTTTTTGGATTTTGAACTGTGTGATAGTCAGTCATGGCGGCAACAGCAATCGCAGCCGAGACGCGCAGCGTTTACAGAGGTCTTTTACGTTCAGTTCAGCAAGGTGCGTCCTGGTCAGCGACATTCTCGTATATTCGCGCGCCCAGGGCTAATATTTGAACCCATATATGTGCAGTTTTCAGGGGGGATTTAGAAATGCTCACTGCTGCGAGACAAGAAATAAGGGATAGGCTGGAGGTTGGTTGGTTTGCTGGTTTACTTGTTTGCTGTCAAAAGCGTTCAATTCATGTGATTGAGTTTTGCTGTAGGAACGAAGGGATGTTCACGATGAAGACGAAGTGAGCCGAATGCAGGCAGAAGGCAGGGAAGCAGCAGAATTTCTCAAGACCTCGATCATGCAAGGGATGCCAAATGAAAAGGGCCACCTTGCTGTCGATCTAGAAGGGGAGCATGCAGACTGTGTCGTCGAGCCGATTGTGCCAGGGATGGACCTGCCGAGTGGCAAAAAGAAGAGGACATGATGGTGACTTGTTACAAACAAAGAAATTGACAACATGCAACAACAAAAAAAGAGTAAAAACAATGTAAAAACGGATGCCTCTCTTGAAGCAACCATACGTCATGAAAGTGGTCACAATAATTCTTCTCACTTTCAAAGTGCATTTGCTTTTATCAATCGTTCATATCTGCTGCCAGGCAGCCATCCACCTTGATAGTACACTTACCAGTGTGTCAAATCTCAAGTGGTTATCTAGGCTGTGGCCCTATCTATCTGCATATGGTTTGAAAAAAAGACCTATGTAATGTGGAAAACTCTGTATTCGCCTTTATACTTATGGTTGAGAAAATGGAACTACGTCGTGGTTGTAAATTATGCATTTGTCTTGGACATCTTCCAGTCGTCTGTGAAATCATCTAGTCTGCTTCTTTGATCATCATCATCATCATCATCATACACTTTCTGGTGCTTTTCATCTATGCACTGCACCTACAATTGATGGTGGTAAAGCTTTGGTATCACGGCATGATAATAGTTCACGCATTGCTGCGAAATAAATCATTTGCCTCTTGAACAACAGCAGCATCTGAAATTTTCTAATCTTGCTCATCCTGCTTATCTCTGCGCTAAAAATGCATGTAATAACCTATATAAAATATAATTCGTCAATCAATCAATCTGACACCTGCCCTGCTTCAGTTGCCTACACAACCCAAGTGCATCTACTCATGCATGACTAGACACAAAAATCACCAAACATGTGCTCACATACTGACATGTCCAAAGAATCAGACGAGGAAGACTCCGGAATACTCAACACACTGTGGCAATCACTCCCCAAGCTTGGGAGTCTTTCCTTGTCTGATTTGTTGGCATGATGTGGCAAAATTCCTGCCCTCCTGCTGGCAGCAAGGGCCTTGAGCGCATCGATGGCATCAGCCACAGCAGTTGCTCGCCTCGCATTTTCCTTTTCAAATGCCGCTGCCTGAAGCGATGCAAGCCTAATATTCTCCCTTGAATCCCTCGTCACATATCCAGAGGGTGTCGTGGTACCTGAGCATGCACCAGGTGATGAGTCGGAAGAGCTGCATTTACATCCTTGCTCGCTTGGGTCTCTGAGCTGATCCAAGGAGTGGGCAAAAAAACAAAGGTCCCTCTGACACGCTTTTCCTTCCGTGCACAGTTGCGTTCTGTATTTTGAGGGATGCAACCAAGCTTCAAAGACACCATGGCTCAACGGACACGAATCGCCCAATTTACAGTTCCCCTTCCTGAAATGAGGACATGGAACAGGTCTGTAAGTGTAATCCCTTGGATGCCTCCTCCGAGCCTTCTCCCCTGGGTGCAAATATGGACATGCAGCAGTGTCATGCAAGCATGAATCCAAATGAGGACACAATTCCACCTTGTATCGATACATTCTGAAATCGTCACTCGTATAATCACATCCATCAATTTCTTCCAACACTTTGATTGGCGTCATCAATGCAGCAGGCTTGACAATAGAAGCCTGCTGCTGAGACACTGTCATCTGCTCCAGAGAATGCCCAGGCAAGCGACCGCAGTGATCCATCGCATCCCTGTCTGCACCATTCTGTACCAACAATGCAATAATCTTTGCACTTGCCATGGACGGCCTGCACGAGCACGCAAGATGCAGTGCAGTCTTCCCGTCGCTCGGAGACACAGCTCTTGCATCGGCCCCTGCTGAAAGTAGCTTCTCCACACATTTCACCGCCTGCATCGATGCTGCAATCTGCAACAGGGATCTCGTAGAACGCACTCCCTCTTTCTCATTCTGACTCAGGGATTCGTCCCACGCATACCATGAATCCAAAGACCCAGTAGGCAGGAGCTCTGGCAAATCCATAAGCACACCATGCACCCAGGGCATCATATTTGCATCCACAGACTCCAACATATTCAGCCTATGATAATTAAATAGAAATCCTTCAAAGAACTCAACTGAAGACGCCTGCACATTCACAAATGCATGGTACCATGCCATCCCATGATACAAGATACCCTCTGCAGATTTGCTCTTGCCTAGAGCCAATCGCCCCGATAGTCAACACCAACAGATGCTTGCTGCGACACAAGCATATCAAATACATCCCATCCAAACCAGGTATAACAGTAAGATAAATACCCATGGCATGAGAATAATGGCAACAAATTCCCGCCAACCAACCCTACCACGGTGTGCTGGTGACGCGTGCGTACCGAGAGATATACCAAGAGAGTTCCAGCTCTACTGTACTTGTATTAAATGTAAAATACCTAAGATCCGAGTGCAAAGATCTGTACCTATCAGGACTAGAAATGAATTTCATTATCCTGTGTCTTGACTGGGTACCTGCAATAAGATCAGTCAAGTCAAAAAAAAATCTCAAATCACCTCGACATGAGTCCGTACGGTCTCGAGCTTTGACAGGTAGGAAGCTACCTCGACGTGCCTCGATACACACGCCCCATCGATAGCGAGGTTCCACCGTCTCATACTTTGAAATTGGCGTTAGCTGATTCCTCGACCCCATGCCGTTCTAGATGTCAGCAACTATCCACGACAGGTACATGATAAACAGAAGATACTTTGATTTGGGGTATCCTTTCCTTCTGGATGTACACCCAGTAGGAACAACTGGCGTGTGCTTGTGCCCTGAACGCCGGAAAGGAATTCCGTGCTGCCATCTTTCAATCTTCCTTACAATATAGTAACTGGGTACCCTACATTGCATTCATTAGACGGCTGCCATGGCCAAGGGACAGAAGGCAGCAACCATATTAGTCAAACTGCTGAGTAGTGCTGGGACTGGATATTTCTAGTACGTCTATTCTTCTCTTCTTTTGTGTCTGTAGACGATGTTTGACTCATCAGAGTGCTTCTGGATGCAGTGTTGCCCGTAAAAATCCCAGGAAACTGCCCCAGAAGCTAGAGTTCATGAAGTATGATCCTCGAGTAAGGAAGCACGTGCTGTTCCGTGAGACAAAGTTGCGATAGTGTAGTGCATGAATAATAAAGCCCAATGAAGAGAACATTTTTGGAAGAAAGAATGAAGAAAATACTCTCCGATGAGCTGCCGTAAAATCATAGTGATTGCTCCTGGGTTACTAACCTTAAGTTAAGGCCAGGCATGCTTGCCTCCAGGAGGAAAGAGAGAGATTGTGGGCCCATACCCCTGATTCATTAGTCTCGGGCATCCCACCATGCATGGCTGATCAGAAATCTAATTTAATGTATATAGTGTGATTGTAATGGTATAGTATAGCACAGAGGACTGATTTCCTTTGATAAAAACACTCATGGTTGTAAGGCTTCGTCTAGCTCGATTCGGGCGAAAGGTGGGTGGTTTGATGCTATTAATGGCCCTTATAGGTCTCTAACAATGTGTTATACTGTAGAAAATGCCCATGTATAAGATATTCGCTGCGGATGCTAGAAGCCCAAGGGATGGTCGGCATCTCGAGGTCCTGGGGTATTACGATCCGATTCCTGAGAAGGATGGGCATAAACATGTGGGTTTAAATATAGAGAGAATCAAGTATTGGCTGTCAGTGGGGGCGCAGCCCTCAACGACTGTGGGGAGACTGCTCAGCCAGGCAGGTGTGATTCCAAGGTCTCCCATGGGTCTGGCATGCCGGGCTGTGAAGAATCCGGATAAGAGGAATAAGACGAGGCCTGCTGCTGAACAAGATGGTGAGGAATTGGAGGATGCGTCGTCTGCTTCTGCGTAGCTTTTATTTAAACTGTAAATGTCATTCTTTGTCTTCATCTGGAGAGAGGGCCAAGATGGTTTCAAGGGACCTTTTGGCTTCTTCTATTGTCTCTTCATCCACGCTGTCTGAAATATCCCAGACACTTCGGGGCATTGGTGGATCAATCTCGATTGGATGGGGGCCACCAAGGGAGGCAAGCATGCCTTTGAACTGCTCTACTTGGGTCTGTAACAGCAGAGTGGTGATGACACCCGTGTTTGATGATCCTATTCGGCCCATTCTACCAGCCATATGGAGATATTCGCTTTCATCGTTTGGTAAAAATGTGCTGTACACATGTGTGACAGCTGGCAGGTCCAGACCTCGTGAGGAGAAGGAACTGGCAATCAGCAGGCTTGTTCTGTTATCTCTAAATGCATGGAGAGCTTGAATTGGTTCTGAACCGTCTGGAAGCAACACTGAGATTGCATGCTTTCCCCACAGAATGTTTCGTAAAGGTTCGGCCAGAGCACGAGCGTTCTCAGGCTCTTTTACGTAAACAATCCCTCGATTGGGCTGAGAGTCTTTGTTTTGAAGTTTTTGATCTGCCAGAACACACCGACACAAGACTCCAAGTTTATCCACTTCATTTTCTACAACAACATACGCATGTTTGACTGTGCTGCTGAGCATACTCCTCTCACCAACGACGATATCGATCGGATCATCCAGCCATGTCTGGTCCCGTGCATGGGATAAGAGAGCATCTGATATTGTTGCACCGCTCAGCACGACTGCTGGTCGAGTCGCCCCGTTCTGTTTATGTCTTTCTTCTGTCAATGTAGATGTTGTTTCTCGAGTCGTACATGCATGGATAATGTAATCCATATCCTCTGGATACAGAGTATAGCATGCATCTGCCTCATCAACACATAAACTCACGCAATGCTGCACAACTTCAACACCGCGAGCCAGAGCAGCAGCTACAAGTTTTGGTGTTCCTACAACAACATGTGCGCCATCCAAGTATCTATTGGTGACAGCTTCTTCTACCTCATGGTCCAAGACCAACCCCTTCACTTTGAGCCCCCTTGGTCCTTTGAACTGAAACATATTCCCGGGAGCGCCGGGCACCCCGGCATTTGTCGATCCTCCAAACAGTGAGTACACTTGCATTGCAATTTGTACCCCCAAATCCCTTGTCGGAGCAATGATCACTAGCTGGGGGCCCTTCAGATCATCTGGATACACATCCGGAGGATACCCCAAAAGGGACAGGAGAGGCAAGAGGAATGCTAAAGTCTTGCCCGATCCCGTGGGAGCCTGAATAATGCAATCCGATCTACTCCTGATGACAGCACAAGACCTGGATTGAATGGGTGTTGGGATCCCATACCCAAGATGCTGCACTCTGTCGACCAGCCAGTCCAGAATTCCAAGACGAGACCAATCACCGGGTCCATCAGGATCAGTTCCAGATGATTTGCTCAAAATATCCTGGATTGCATCCCGCATCGAGGCTGCAGTTGTGTAATCCTGTGCATCCACAGCTCTCTTCAGAAGTGTGTGCAACTGATTCAAATCGTCGGGAAGATCCCCATCCCTTGCCATCCCATGGCACCTCGTTGATCGAATATTCTCTGCATTCCACCGTCCTCTTCTCAGAGCACCACACAGACGTGGCCTGAAAACTGTGAGACGACTCCAGGCAACTGTGGGTCGAGCAACCTTCATCGTCCATAGGGTGGAGCGAGCAACCACCATGTATCTTCTCATGAATACTATGGTGCCTTTGGCGCATGTCGACCACCAATGTACTGCAGTTTACCCATCATGCATGGCATGTGACGATGCTTGTTTAAGTCTCTATTTAAGAAGAAGGCTCTGCCACATGTATTTCATCTCGTATCTTCGGTGTAAATCTTCGTTTCTATGGTATTTTTATTGTACACAAGAGCAGGGAGAATAATAAGGCAGACATGCGAGTACCTAAAGTCAGGAGAGATTGAGCATTTTCAAATGGCGATGCCTTGGAATTCGATCCGTAAGCAGGGGGTGACGTTTTCTACGCAATTAGATTACATGTATTTTAATTATTCAGTTGTTAGCTGATGGAATGATGGAGAGAACGGTGACTTTTGGGAAGGGTTTTCAGGGTGGCAGTGACGAGCCAGCTTTGCAATACTCGACAGTGTTCGACATTGGGGGGCCTTCTACGCCCGGGGAGGATTCTTCAGATGCAATTACGTGCTTTGTAGCGTCAGAGAAGCTGTTGGCGATAGGGAGGCAGGGTGGACGCGTGGACCTGATCGATTATGAGGGGGACACTATCAAGACATTCAGGGAGCACACTTCAGCTGTGCGAGGGCTAAGTTTTGATGCAAAATCTGAGTATTTGGCAAGTTGTTGCTCTAGGGGAGAAGTTTTCATATTTTCATTGTATAGTGAACAGGATGGTTATGTTGAGACGTACTTCATTGGGAAAGAATTGACGTCTATTGCTATTGATCCAAGGTATGCAAATAGAAAGACAAAGGAAGTCATCGTCGGAGATGAACGTGGAAACGTATATTTTCTAAGTAAAGGATGGCTGGGAACGTTAGAAAAGGTGTTATTCCGGGGCAAACATCCAATCAGGAGCATTGCATGGTCAGGGACCTTGGTGGCTTGGTCCAGTTCAAGTGGAGTTAGAGTGTATAATGTGGGGACCCACCTTCCCGTGGGGACAGTTCCTCTGATCGAATGCAATGACGTCTATTTACTGTGGGATATCTCAGGAAAGCTTTTTATAGGGCAAGGGCAGCATGTATGGAGTGTAGTCAGTCCTGCCACGAGTGGGAGTCCCACAGACTCTGCAGGTGGAGAGCACACACGCTTCTCTAAAGATCTCGTATTTGAATTAGATCAGGGTACTGTTGAGTCGTTGAGCCAAGGAGTCGAATCGATTTTTGTCCTCACGAGGGTGAGTGATTCGTACAAAATTCTAAAACTAGGTGACGAGGCACCAGCAGAGCTCTTGCATGGTGGGGAGTTGCCATTTCCTGAGGATGTTGCTGTACATCTTTCCAGCACGGTTGCTTCCGCTTTGAACCCTTCATGCGACACTGGAGAGCCAATGTTCTTCATCCACATGCCACAGGTGATACTTGCTGCCAAGCCTCTGGATGCAGCATCCAGACTAGGGTGGTTGTGTGAAAATCATAGGTTTGAAGAAGCTCTTGCGCTGACGAATTCGACGTACAGCCTGAGAAAGAGAAAGGAAGATATTGGTGACAAGTACATGTCACATTTGATAGGTAAAGGTGAGTATGAATCTGCTGGAGAGCGAGCACCGCAGTTGCTGATTGACAGCAAGGATGCATGGGAGAGGTGGGCAACAAAGTTTGGACAGTCGAAAAAATTACATCTTCTTGCGCCAAATCTTCCCTTTAAAGAGGTACAATTATCCTTGGGACTCTACGAACTCGCCATTAAGTCTTGTTTTCAACAGAAAGAATATGAAGTAGCTGCTCAGATCTTGGATACATGGCCGGTGGAGCTGTACAATGAGAATGCAGTGTATGCCATGGCAAAGGAAAGATTGGCGAGAGATCCTGATAATTGTGGCCTTTTGCAGATATCTCGAATTTTATGCACCAAGATGGGAATGCACCAGAAGGCGATGGAAATCATGATGAAACTGGCTGATGTGAGTGTATTTGATTACATTCGGGATCATAAATTGTTTTGGGCTGCATCTGCACATGCAGCAACTCTCATGGAAATAGACGAAGTACGCGCAACCAAGTTGTTGGTGGAATATCATGACGAAGCCTCTCCCTTCGAAGCTATTCAATCAATGTGTAGATTCGATGAAGGCGTGGCAAGGGCTGACACATCGGAGGAGAATTTTGGTGCATCATTGTCTTGCAGAGTAAAGGAACTATCAGACATTTGGGCAAAGCGGCTGTACAAATATCTGGAACGATTACGTAGAAGAGACTCTTCTATCACAGATTTTGACACAATTTTGGTGGAGATGTGCGCCTTGTACGAACCAGAGAACATGATGGCCCTTCTGCAAAGTTCAAATTCATACTCGCTGGATGAGGCCTTGCGTGCATGTGTCAAGCATGGCCTGGTGGCAGAGCAAGTATTCGTCCTCGGACGCATGGGATCAAACATTGACGCACTTCATTTGATCGTAGAGAAGATGCAGGATGTAGCTGCAGCTGTGAGATTTGCCAATGAGTGCATGGATGTCACTCTCAGGGAGGAGCTGATGAACATTGCAAGCAAAAATGGAAACTGGGCATCGGAGCTGTTGGAATTCGCTGGAGATGGAATCAACCCTGGGCATCTGCTGCAATCCATCTCGGAAGATATGAGTATTCCCCACCTGAAAGATAAAATTCACCTTGCTGCTCAAAGGGTACGGGAGGAGCTCGCAATGCAACAGCTTTGCCAGATCAACTTGGAAGGCGATTGTTCGAGGCTTCTCTTTCAATTGTATCAAAAGCTTTGCAGGTCGATTGAGATTCTCGAGTGGGCAGATGGCTCGGATACAGAAGATGAAACTCCTCTGATTTCAATGAACGGTCATTAATGTTACTTGTACTGTTTATTTATTGAATATTTTCCCAAGTGCATCACCAATTTCTTTCAACAAGAAAGCTTTCGATCCTGACATGAAGGACATTCGTTCCAACAATTGATCTTGCAGAACTTGGCACTGTCCTATCGCATCTCTCGCAGTGCCCCATGCAAGGGGTACATATTCCAGGTCAAAAGAGGGGCCACTTTCTTCATCGTCTTCCTCATCTTCGGCTGGACAAATTTTGAACATAAACCCGGTCGTGGGGTGATTGTAGATGACGCCATTTCCAGACACCTCTGCCTCCAGGCCAATCTGATCTAGCAGCTCCTTTTCCTCCTTGGTTATTCTTGCACAGTCATCTCCACCCTCCTGAACAGGCGGTAATTTCGATCCTTGAATACTACTACGGCTACCCGAATAAAACTCAATCTGCTTGGGCTGACCATCTGGACCTAGCAAGGATCCAGGTTGCACAGACACCCTGCGATGGACCTGCGCTCTAGATTCTTTCGTGCCAGGGATCTCCCCCTTGCCTTGCTGGCCCGAGACAGTACCGTGGGTGCTAGAAGGATATCTCCCTGAAGTTCCAACATGAGGTATTGTAGCCTGCGGCTGCATTTCATAGGACCACTCGCGCTGACCCCGCTGGAGACCCCACGTGGGTCCACCTGCATCCACCTGACCGTACGTGTACAAAGAATTCGAGGGGGCTCCCTCGGGTGCCAGAGATCGGGCTTGCATCTTGGCAAAGCCGTGAGGTGCTTGGATACCAACATCCATTCCGTGCATGGTGTCGGTACCAACACACTTGTCAGCCGTAGAGTATATTCGTGCATATTTCTCTAAAAATGCATTCCGTTTCTGCAGCTCAGTAATGCGACTCTCTTTCTCGAGATTCGAAATGCTGAGGTCGTTTACTTCGAGTTCAAGCTCACTTATGCGAGATTGCAACTCCCTTGCTTTTTGATTCAATTCTCCAACCTTGTCAGTGTCCACAAGATCTGCAAGCCTCTCAGCTTCAGATTTCCAGTGCTCTGCGACCTCCGCGGCAGCTTTACCATGTTCTCTCACCTTTTCATTCTGTATTTCGATGACTTGTTCGATGTCTTCCCTGATCTTCAAATCCTTCAGGGCTGCGTTTTCCTCCTCCAACTTTTTGCATAGATCCACAAGGGATGCCATGCTCTCTCGCATTTCCTGAATATGCTTGCCGTTTATCTCTGGTAACTGAATCTTATATACATCGGGCGATGTCGAGAACTCGTTGTGATACCTTTTGGTATCCAACAAGCTTGGAGATGAGCTGCCCCCATGCAAACCTTCTATCGACTTCATTAGACCAGCAATATCATACTGATTACCCGCATCTTTTCCCTTCTTCGAGGAAGATATCTGACCCATTTTGGCGGCGATCCCACCGAGCTGATCCCGCCCAGCGACAGGCGAACCTTTCCTCTTGAGGTTCAACCTGCTTGGCTCTGGGGAGGGTGTATGCTCGCTCTCAGTCTCCTCGTCCAACAAATCTACTTCATCCAACGTGCCCCTCTGATGCGCCCACGGTAATCCAGGCACTTCTCGCTTCCCCTCAGCCTTCGCCGAGCCCTTTTTATTCCTACCACCCTTCTTGGTTGGAGCAGCAGCAGCAGAAACTTCTCTAGACGAGGACGGCAGATCAACTGCAAAACAGAATAACTGATATATTAGATATATTAAATATATAAATGCTGAAAGTGGTCATCCAGGACGCAAAGCGCAAGATTGAGGAAATGGGACCAACCTGTCCCAAAGTCAACAACGAACGCACCGATCGGAACAACAGTCAGGCCAGCATTCCTCCCACGAGCTGGCACTCGCTTCGTCTCTTTTTTAGACGGATCGCTCTTTTTCTTACTTGTTTGCTTCCCATTTCCCGAGCCTGAGCTCTTCTTCGATGCTCCCGAAGTCTTGGCGGTTGGTCTTTTGCCACTATCGGATGCATTCTCCTTATCTGGACTCCCAGCCTCCTCTTTCTTTTTTGATTGAGCTGGTTTTTTCTTTCTTTTTGATTCTGCTGGAGGATCGTTAACGTTTGGCTGGATAGTTTTCAGCCAGGCAGGAACCATTCCCGAGCTTTTGTCACTGTAGCTCACGGGAGCACGCGCTCGCATGCCCCGGCCAGCCATTGTTCACAATAAATTCAGTTTAAAACTTTTAATGATTATTTGGGACATGGGATGTCGGCATGAGGACAAACTGATGAAGAATTTTTTAAATGGAAAGCGCGCCTATTTTTCAGCACGTACGTGAAACCTTGTGCAACACGACACATCCTTCTTCTGCATTCTCCCCTTCTCCTGATTTCCACGCCCCAATAGCCACGGTATCTCCACTGTCAGAACAGGAAATGGACAGCCCAAATTCATCCGTTTCTTTGAACCTATCTACATCTTGAATGGTAATTGTCTGGATCCAGTCCCCTCCAGCATTCTGCTGGAACAGGAGGACGCTGCCAACGTGGGATTGCTCGCCATCCTTTGAAAGGAATGAATGCCCAGGAGCCGAAGCAAAGAGCAGTTTACCGGTGGCACTGCACGCAAGGCTGACCCCAAAGAGCTGCCCTTCCAGTCTTGAGAACTCGGGCATCTCTATCGTGCCAACAATCTCAAAGACTGCTGATTCCTCCTGTCTCTCAAACACATGGACGCATCCCCTTTTCACATCATGCCCTGGAGAGGATATGAACATCCTGTTCCTACATGTAGCGATCGAGGTACCAAAATACTCTCGCCTACCTTGGGGAACACCAGGGGGCATGATTTTCTGGCCCAACTCCCACGAGTCATTCTTGTTATGTAATACGTACACAATTCCTCTTCCTCCCCCACATCCAGGTGCAGCAATTGCACAGTACCTTCCATGTTGTTCCATTGCAACAAACTCACCAAATTCCCCAAATTCCTTCCCCATGATGTCACAATCATCCAACATGACTCTTGCACGCTGTATCCAGACACCTTCTGCTTCATCTCTTTCAAAAATGTACGCCACACCAGAATTCTTGCCATAATGCGGTGCTCCAACGAGCACCCAAGTAGCCGTTTCATCCATGGAGACTGAGAGCCCAAAACATTCTCCTGGCTCCAGTCCTGTTTCAGCCGGCCTGATCCTTTGAATTTCTCTAAATATCCCACCTTCATCTTTCTGGAACATGTAGACACATCCAGTGTTTTTGCAATGCCCATAGCTTCCTACAGCTATGGTCGAGCCATCTGGCACTGATGCCACTGTCCCAAAGCTGTGATTGTCATTCTGGTCAGATGCTGCCAGAACCTGTGAGAGTACTGGCTTTCCCGAGTCTTCAATGCGGTATACATACACTCTACCATTCTTGACGAACCCATCTCCGCTCGCGTGCCATGCCCCGACGATGAGCAAGTCGCAACTCTGTGTCACTCGAACTCCAAACCAGGACCCACCAGAGTCGAGCTCGGGTGGTCTCAAAACAGCGTCAGATTTCAATGGGCAATGACAGTGTGACATATGTATGTCTATATTTGTTTTTTACATGTACAATGCCATAATGTCGTTTTATTTCTTTTCTCGTGCACGTGTCGACAGATGACGTGGCATGCTATGGAAGCATGCATCATGATGCAGTGATCACTGCGCAGTGCTCACACGAGAGGATCAAGGCTGGGGACTCGAGGTGTGCTTCTCCGGCGTTCTAGCTCCTCTTGCGATAGACGAGGTAATCCTGACAGCAGTTCAAAGGATGCAACCTGGTTGAACCCACCTTGCCATTGGATTTGTACGGCATAATTCCCGACACTTCTAATCTCCAGTGGCTCTATATCATCAGGTATATCACCATCTGAAAGCATTTTCTCCCCTGTCCATTCATTGATACTAGCAGCAGATGTGTCATTCCTTCTTACAGTTGCAGGATCCAAGTAGTATGCTGCCTCCTCTACCTTGCCTGGACGCGCTGAGGGAGGCTTGACCACAAATGCAGCCACCTCTGAATCATACCTGCATGCATTCCTCGGTACGCGTGCTAATTTTGCTGCTTCTCTCACGACGCATGCACCCAACTCTTGGAAAACTTGAGACGTTGCACCGATCGGATCTTCCACCACAAGAGGCTTGCCACCATCCCCTGCTGCAGACAGCCGTGAGTCAATGGGAAATTTCACCAGGTGGGGGATGCCGAAATCCGTCCGGACCCGCTCACCAGAACCTTCACCAAACGGTTGATATCGTTTTCCATCATCTCCATCAAAATAGCTCATATTCTCTGCAACAGCGACGCATGGCACTTCCATTCGTGCGAACATTCTAATTCCTTTGGCCACATCAACAAATGCCAAGTTCTGTGGTGTTGTCACAACAACTGCAGCTGTGAAGGCAACTGTCTGGCACAAAGTAAGTTGAATATCACCAGTACCAGGTGGGAAATCGACCACCAAATAATCCAGCTCACCCCACTCTGATGTCAGAAGAAGCTGTTCAATTAATCCAGACACCATGGGGCCCCTCATAATGGCACTCCCTTGCCCCGCGAACCCAAACGATACTCCTTTGACGCCTTCATACTCAACAGGAGTGATGGCCTGCATGTACACTCGTGTCATCATATTGTGATGAGGTGATTGAACACCATCAGAAACATATCCACATACCTTGGTCTCTGGATCCATCTGAAGCACCCGAATCTCGGGACGTATCATCGTCGGAAGACTGGGGCCGTACACATCAGCATCAAAAATTCCCACTTTTGCTCCCATCTGCGCAAGAGTATACGCCAGGTTCACAGCCGTGGTTGATTTGCCCACCCCACCCTTGCATGATGACACTGCAATAATATGCTTCACCTGTCGTAGCCCATTAGGCCTATTCTCTTCTGGACCAAGAGGAGACACTGGCTGTGCATCCATCTTCACCTCCACGCTCTTCACCCAGTCGATCGCAGACACCACAGCATTCGCACTCTTTTCAAACTCCTCCTTTATAGGACATGCTGGTGTCGTCAGCTCCAACCTGAAAGAAACCCTCCCTGACCCAGAATCTATCTTTAAATCTTTCACAAACCCGCAATCTACGATATTCATTCCAAAATCCGGATCCATAATGGTGGATAAAGCACCTAGGACATCTCCCTCCAACGTTCGAACCCCACCTTCTCCATGGGCTCTGCATCGCAATCCAGAGACATGTGAATCATTATTCATCATACTACTACCATAGTGCTCGGTAAAAGTCCTCGCTGCCCCCTTCTTGGCTGGAGACATGTGCAACCCACATGTGGGCGAGACAAGAGCCAAATACCGAGTGCTCATAGGCACTCGGCCATGAGTTTGCATCAATTTCATTATAAAACTGTATATGATCTACAATGCACTGGGTTGGAACCCCCATCTTTACCGAGTACCCTCTGGATCACATGGGATCTCTGCTGCCAGCAGGCATCTTTGCATTTGACTGTCACACAGTACTCTGCTTGATGCACTCCTGCAGTCATCAGATTCAAAACTATTTCATCATGTCTTCTTGTGATGAATATACCTTGGAACCAACCTTGCAGAACGTCTTGGACCAGACCTCTCTCAAATGGATTTTTGTTGGAGGCAAAGGAGGCGTAGGAAAGACGACAACGTCGTGTAGTTTGGCCATTCAGCTTGCTAAAGTCAGATCAAGTGTTTTACTTATATCCACAGACCCTGCCCATAACCTGAGTGATGCTTTCAGACAAAAGTTTACAAAGACACCGACACTCGTGAACGGATTTGACAACCTCCACGCCATGGTACGATTCGGTTCCCCTATCAGGCTCAGGAAGAATATTCTCCCATGTTGCTTTTATGCAGGAAGTTGACCCCAATCCAGACGTGTCAGAGCTGGAGACGATGGAGGGGCTTGAGGAGGGAGGCTTTCTGGCCGAGATTTCTTCCTCTATTCCAGGTATCGATGAAGCCATGAGCTTTGCAGAAGTGATGAAGAGGGTGCAAACCATGGATTATTCATGCATCGTCTTTGACACTGCCCCGACGGGCCACACACTGCGTCTGCTGCAGTTCCCAACCACCCTGGAGAAGGGGCTTGGCAAACTCATGAGCCTGAAAGACTCGTTTGGAGGAATCCTGTCCACTGCTTCCTCGTTACTCGCTGGTCCTGGGAGTGATGATATGCTGACTGGCATCATGGAAAAGCTGGAAAAGCTCAAAGAGATTGTGGAAGAGGTGAATGCCCAGTTCAAGAGTGCAGACCTCACAACCTTTGTGTGTGTGTGCATCCCAGAGTTTTTATCGCTCTATGAGACCGAGAGACTAGTGCAGGAACTGGCCAAGTTTGAGATCGACTGTAGGAACATTGTGATCAACCAAGTCATCTTCCCAGAGGAGGTTGGTTCGTCCCGACTCCTCCAGGCCCGTGTCAAGATGCAGCAAAAGTACTTGGAGCAGTTCTACGACCTCTATGAAGACTTCCACATTGTCAAAATGCCTCTATTGGAGGAAGAAGTGCGAGGCAATGAGGCACTGTGTTCCTTCTCTAATAATCTCATCACCCCCTACAAACAATCGTCCTTGAACGACCTGGACAAGCAGGTCCTCATGAACGAGGCCGTGCAGTTGAGATCCAAATTGGAACAGGTGGAACAGAGGTTAGCCCAGATGAATTGAATACATACATAGTCCACTGCTGTAATTTATTTGTTGATCATATCTCTCATCGCCATGAATACAGCAAGCGAGCTGGTCGACAATCTTAATCATGCGGATACGGTGCGTGCGTTTGCCAGAGCCATGGCAGTATGACTCTCGATTGATCGATTGAGGTTTTTTGTTGCAGACACTGATTGAGACCATTGCCAAGACCCGTTCGGTCATGGAGCACCTCTCTTCAGCCCAACCCGACCACCAGAGTATTCAAACCTTGTGCCAAGAGATTGTCAAAGACTTGGAGGGGGTGGGATCCACGTATGTGGGTGTATGTGAGGCTCTCAAACACTCCATTCCGATACAGCCTCAGCATCCACCGCATGTGTCCTCGTGAGACCAAGGTTCCGTAAACAAGACACATGGCCATTCCAAGGACCATGGGTCTTGCTGATGTGGCACTCTTTCCTGAAGATTGTCGACACGTGCCCTCGAGGTGCATTGATAAAAAATAATTTCTATAATTATTATAAAGCTGGGATATCAGAATTGATATGATGATGACAAGTGCGAGGGTATCACTACAAGCAAGACCAGTCCCACTCTCACTCCCTTTGCCGACACGGACACGTGACCGGTGTCGTCGACTGCGTGTTCGTGCGTCGGATGATGAGGACATGGTACCAATCTTCTCTGGAAGGAGGAAGAAGGGTTTCAGTCCAAAGGAGTATGAGCAGCTGAGGAACCCAAAACTATTGGGTGGCAAAACCATTGGGGAGGAGCTGCAGCTCCTGCGAAAGCAGTACGTGTCTGCAGAGGAGACGGCGTCTGATCAGGTTCACTCTGATTTGATATCGGACAATTGGCAAGGTGATGTATATGTCGGAAGTAGATGGAACACACTGTCGGTGCTCTATTTGATCATGTTGGCATCTATTGGAGGCATTGGTGTGTTTGCATGGACCTCGTATGGTACCCTGTGGGGGGTCACTCCAGGGCTGTGGTGATGGATAATACCAATTGTCAGTAGCGGTGCTATGTGTAGTATAGGGGTCGTAAACCCTCAGGAGGTGCAGTGTGGTATCTGGGATCATCTGGACCCCGGATGCCACCTGTCAGATTGTGTCGGTACTTTGGTTCCGAGAATGACGAATGATTTTCCAATATTTTTATTCAAGATATTTTTGAACAGTATTATTTCATTGTAATATGAATGTAACAGCATGTACATGCGTGCTTCCACTGGTGGACGGACAGCAACCGATGATACCAAGAAACAGCGTGGCCTGCCCACTCAGTCGCTGTGGGCGAGAGATATGCGATTTTACAATCTATTTATTAGAAATAGGAGTTTGATTCCGAGTTGACAGGAGTTTCAGCGTTTCTGAACAAGCACCTTACGGTCTCAGTACACACACAGTGCTCACAGCTTTACGTTTACATACGAATGCCTCAATTACGCATGCTTGGTCGCCGGTGGCGACTTGCGAGTGATATGCTGCCGCTGATGGCCATAGCTTTCGTCATCATTCACATTTCCATATTGGTTCCCGTGTTCACCTTGTACGCCATAGGGAGGGGTGGATACGAGTGTCCACAGGAGAGTCTCGTGGAAGGTTCGATCTTGGCAACACTTATATGTCACCTGATTGCATTGGTTCATGATGCAGTGATGGTGGGTGTTGGCTTTAGAGGGGGTCCCTTTGAAGAGAAGAAGAGGGGGGCCATGTCAACCATGATGGTGTCACGCATCTTTGTGTACCTGCTGACTCTGGCAGCAGTGATTTTGTCTACTGTTCTGGTATATAGTCCTAATGTACAGGATAACTGCTTTGCCGGAGATCCATGCAAAGCGGTTCCCGATGCATGTGTGAATGGAAGCCTCATAGAGGCGTGCAAAACTGCCTATGGATTTTCTCCGAAGGAGATCCAAACGTGTCGTACGGACTGGTTTGACTTGGCGGCAACATATGCAGTGGTCAACTACAATGCCTCATACTTACCACATTACCCAGATGGAGGCGTCACGTACGATGGGATTTGCAATGTATCTATTACGGCAGACTCTGAAGCATTCACTCAATGGCAAGAGGAGACGGGGCAATATTTTCCTACATACAGGGAAGACATTCTTCCAGGTCAGAAAAGAAATGATGCTGTAGATGTGGCCATTTTTTGGTCAGAGGACATGCGGATGAAGCCGGAGAATGCACCATGGAATGATTGCCTTGATGATGCCTGCACTGGTTTAGCATTATCCCCGTTCAAATGCCCAGGATACAATGCGCTGATTGCTTTTGGAGAAGATAGTCCATTGTATAAGGAAGCCAAAGGCGTTGTTTGGGGTTCTTGGGCAATCTTGATTCTGGTTGTGGCTATTTTCATCTTTTCTTTCAATGCATTCCCAGAGTATGGAAAACAAGAGAGCTGGACAAGTACGGTCCGAACCATGTCCAGAATATTTTGCTTCTCTTCGCTACTTGACTCTACAAAAACAGAGGACGGCAGTACTGCAGCTGAGGGTCTGGGTGAATTGTTGTTTAAACTCTTTGGTAGCATTGATTTGGATATGACTGATCAGTTCCTTGGACTCTACCTTGTGTCAGAGAGGCAACAATGGAGGAGATTTACCGTTGCAAAAAGTGCACTAGGCTCGCATGGGTACACGTATGTGCCAAAATCTAGAGGTTTGAGATGTTGTCATGGCCCTGTGCTCAAGAGGAAGAGGACTCAACTGAAGTCTTCCTTGGACGGGGATTCTATTGGTATGGAAGTTAGGAAATTGGTTCCCAGTACAGAATCTTTCTCAACATCGCATGAGATTTCTTTTCTTTCTCCAAAAATGTACCACAGCTTTGCGCGACTGGTGGATGAAGATGTGCCAACAGAGGAGGAGGTACAGTCTATGTGTTCAGCACCACAGCAAGAGCAGTTCACGTCAGACAAGACAGTTGCTGTACAGACGGCTTCGAATACACTACAGAACATGACGCTGGAGTTTGATTCGACGACATTCTTGACACCAGCCAAATTCTCTCATGGAGCTTTTGAACCACAAATATCTCCATCTGCTGCAGCAGATATATACTTGGGCATTCCAGCAAGCTATGTATCAAAGGAGACTCTGGAAGATTGCCTAAAGCTTTCGTGGTTTGCGAAGGCATCGTATGGCCTTCAGACGGTGAAATGGAAGGATGCCAAAACAGGGAACTGGTGCATGGACACACTTGATGTTTGCCTTGGTTGTTTCAAGTCTATTGGCGCAAAGGTAGTCGTGAAAAATCATTTTAGAAAGAGGAATTTGAACGCAATCATCAACTACACAGGTATCGATCCGGCAGATATCCTCCATGTGTCATACACAAATACTGCAATGGGAATTTTACCATACATGGTTGTCATTGACAGAACCTCGCGGAATGTCATCATCTCGGTCAGAGGAACAGTAAACACAGCCGACATGATAACGGATCTCATGAGCCACCCAAAAGACAGTAGCTCAAGTTTACCTGAATGGGTGCTGAAAGAAATCTATGGCTCTGAGCATCAAGGAGATCATGGAACCAAGGGCAAGATCTACTGCCATGGTGGCATCTTGTCATCAGCCAAGGCCATACTGGCAGATCTTGATTCGAAGAATATTTTGACTGCTATGGAGGGTGTGACAAGAACTTTTAGTGATCAAAATACCCTAGAAACACTGGGCGGTGTGAATGAGAGAATTTTCAAGGAGGGAATTGAAGATCTGGGCCAGGAAGATGATGTTCGCCTACCTCTCACAAGAGCTCGATCAGTGGTGCAAGAGGCAGCAGAAAAAGGTTGGGGACTTATCATTACGGGCCACTCACTGGGTGCAGCTGTTGCGAGTATCATTTCCTTCAATCTGATTGAACGATTCAGTTTTGCCCGCTGTGTTGTTTTCAACCCTCCTGGAGGAGTCATGGACCCAAGACTTACTGAATTATCCGCAAAGTTCTGCACATCGGTTGTTGTTGGGTTCGATGGAATATCTAGATTGTCTATTTCAAACGTCAGAATGATGATTGATGACATGGTCCTAGCATTGGGGCGATGCAAGAGGGCAAAACTTGCCATTTTGTGTGATGCAATTCTTGGGAGAAGAAATGATCCATCAACCGCCCCTCCAACGTTCTGTGATTTTCAAAACATTGATGAAGAGGCAAAATCGATTATCTCGCTCTACCTTGAGACGTCTCGATTGCATGCCACTGGCGAGACTGACATTCCGTTGTACCCCCCAGGAAGACTCGTTTTCCTAAGGCCGCATTACCAAATGGGTTCTTCTAAGCCACCTAGCACCTGGGATGCTGTATATATCAGTAAAAATGACCTGATGGATGAAGGACTATTGATACTGAAAGAGATGCTGGTGCATCACCATATTTATGCCTTACAAGAAGCTCTGCAAGCCGCAATCAAGCATGGAGATTGATGGGAACCTCAAGATCAAGTTTTTACAAGTTTTATTCATGTAATATTGTATACTTCCTTCACTTTTTTAATAAAGTCGCTTTTTTCAACGCAGTTTTGGCATTTTGTGTCTTTTCCTGCCAAAAGCTGTTTCAACTGAGACACCTTCATTTTTGAAAAGTCGGTAGATTCATCGACCCGTATTGCTTCTGCGCATTTTTTTCCCGAATAGAATGAATTCAACCATTTCACAAGCTTTGTGTTTTTCACTTCTCCGGAATATGCCACGGTGGAGCGGACGTCTCCTCCACAAATTGCCACCACGTGAGGATAGGTAGGGATACTAAATTTGCCATTGGAAGCCAGCTGTGAGGATTTTCTTACCTCTGCAAAAGCTATTCTTCCTCTGTAACGCATAGCTAATGATTTGTACAATGCGCTCGTCTTGTCTTTTGCTGAAAAAAGTACTACACCAATCCCCCAACGTGCAGTCGTGGATGACATGGCAGTCTTCAGGTAGGCTTCCAAATCAGAATCAGCTTTGAGATTGCTAATCAGATCATTGGGGAGCAGTCCAAGACCCCAATTTGTCAAAGCGCTCGCAGACCTATCCCCATGATAATCTACCCACCGGCCATGTTTATATGCCTTGATCGTAGGATATCCCTGGATGCCTTGGCCTTGACAAAGTGCCTTTTGCTCATCGCAGTTCACAGCAGCCACACGTATGACTCCGTGAAGCGACTCCGCAACCTTTCGCCATTTACTCGCAAGATTTTTACAATGTCCACTGCAATAAGAGGTAGTTCAGTATTCTTTCCAGTGCACAAAAGCAAGATATGCACCAAAAAATATGCAAACACGTACCACCAAGGAGCATAAAACTCAACCAGCCAAACCCAGCCTTCCCCATCTCCTTCGGGCATGGTATCATCATCAAGCTCTTGAACCAATGCATCCTTTTCATAAAAGCTATCTTGTTGAGGCTGCTGTCTCTGTTGCTGCCTGAATCCACCATTGCCACCAGGGAACCCCTGTCCTCCAAACTGGAAACGGACATTCCCCCCAGGGAAGCCCCCTCCCCCAAATACAGTCTCAAAAATATTAAATGGATCCCCATGAGCAAAGCCACCTCCATGAAAACCGCCACCACCGCCACCACCCCCTTCCTTCAGACCCTCTTCCCCAAACCTGTCATACGCAGCCCTCTTCTCAGAGTCAGTCAACACTTCATATGCTGCTGCAATGTCCTTGAATTTCTCCTCCGCTTCTGGGTTATCAGGGTTTCTATCTGGATGATATTTCAGAGCCTGTCTTCTATACGCCTTCTTGATCGTGGCCTCCTCAGCGTCAGGAGCAACGCCCAGCAAGTCATAGTACTTGGTGTCCCTCACCCCCAGCACCTGCTGCTGAGACAGCAACAGCACCACGATGGCCAACAAAGCCATACCATTCGAATTCAATACCCCCATTATATCTTTTTAACACATTAAGAATGTCCAATCTTAAAATCCGATGCGCTTGGCTGAGAGATCACCTTTCAACGTGGAAAGGCTCGAACCAGAATTGACTCTCACACCACCAGAACTAGCTCCACACAATGCAGGTACAGGAAGGTCAATCACACCCGTCAAGTATAAAGTCTTCGTTGAAAAGCCAGGGAAGCCGCTGAAATGGACAGGCAATTGGAGTCGCACATGAAGCCTCGACGTTAAAAAAGAAAGTGCGAATACTTTAAAATCTTATATAAGGACCTCTCCTGCAGAATGCCTGTGTGCCACAGGATGGGAGTGCCATTGATGTAAAATTCCCATCAAAGTTATAAGAAGAATGACTGGGGAGAAGAGAGATCGGAGCAGGGTGCTCGCCCTCTTCGACGTGGATGGCACGTTGACCGAGGCTCGCAAGGTACGGAGGCATCGATCCGAGCAAAGACTCGGTTTTTGCCTGGCATATAGTTCTATTATTCATGTCGACTCCTCGGAGTTGCGGTGGGATGGCTTGCCTGTGTGACGTTCGACCTCAACGCTAGTCGGTGTGGGATGCAGGGTATCCAGCAGCCTATGATTGATATGATGAACGAGCTTCGATCAAAGATTACCATCGGAACAGTCGGAGGTTCAGATCTGGTGAAGCAGATTGAGCAGTTGGGGGAGACCGTGTTGACAGACTTTGATTACTGCTTTAGTGAGAATGGTTTGGTTGCATACAAGAATGGAGAGCTGTTGGCAAAGCAGTCCCTCAGTAAGTATCTCGGGGAAGATATCCTGAAGAAAATCATCAACTTCATGCTGGGATATATGGCGAAAATCGACAATATACCTGTCAAGAGGGGTACATTCATCGAGTTCAGGAATGGGATGCTGAATGTCTCCCCCATCGGGCGCAACTGCAGTCAGGAAGAGAGAGACGCATTTGAAAAGTTTGACTTAGAGCATAACATCAGGAAGGACTTTGTGGAAGCACTGAGAAAAGAGTTTGCTGACGTTGACTTGTGTTACTCTATTGGAGGCCAGATTTCTTTTGATGTGTTCCCGACAGGATGGGATAAGACGTACTGCTTGCAGTTTGTCAAGGAAGATTTTGACGAGATTCACTTTTTTGGTGACAAGACATTCGAGGGAGGGAATGATTATGAAATATACACGTGTCCTGACACCATTGGGCACACTGTGGCTGGTCCTGAGGACACCATCAAGCAGCTCAAAGAGCTCTTCTTGTAAGCTTATGAGCTCATACATGTATGATCACATCTTTTGACAAGGCGTAGTGCCATTCATACCAAACGTCGCGTACATCCATCGGTACTGTGTAATCAGCACACATTTGATTTGATTATTTTATTGTAGAAAAGGGCTGGAAGGGGTCCACTACGTCTACATGGCTCAGGTCGTCGCGCAGAGGCTACGGAGTCTCTGCTCTCTGCGGCTACAGTCTACTGCATCCATAGAAGCATTCAATGGATATTTAAACGAACATATTCTTTCAAATACAGTAGATCGAGCAGCTGCAAGCCTGAGCACCGTCTTTGTAGGCCCTCAGAGTGGCCACTGGTTGAGTCGACTGTACTCCTCCCTTCCTGCTCAAAATGAGGATACACACGAATCTGATTTATCCAAGATACGAAATATAGGGATCTCAGCCCATATTGACAGTGGAAAGACGACGTTGACGGAGAGGATCCTTTTCTATACTGGCAGAATTCATGCAATTCACGAGGTCAGAGGAAAAGACGGAGTGGGGGCTAAAATGGATTCGATGGACCTGGAGAGAGAGAAGGGTATCACAATTCAGTCTGCGGCAACATACTGTAAATGGAAGGACACCCAGATCAACATCATTGACACTCCTGGGCACGTCGATTTTACAATCGAGGTGGAAAGGGCACTTCGTGTGCTGGATGGTGCCATCCTTGTATTGTGCTCTGTTGGGGGTGTCCAGTCGCAGTCTATAACAGTGGATAGGCAGATGCGTCGGTATGACGTACCGCGGCTGGCGTTTATCAATAAGTTGGACAGGGCTGGGGCAGATCCTTTCAGAGTTATTAAGCAATTGCGAGAGAAACTCCGCCTGAACGCTGCAGCGGTGCATTATCCAATTGGTTTGGAAGAATCGCACTCTGGTGTAGTAGATCTGATAAAGATGCAGGCGTTCAAGTTCACAGGCCCATCCGGGGAGACTATTGAATCCTTTGACATTCCAAGTAACATTTTGGGTGATTGCCAGGCTGCCCGCTCAGAATTGATCGAGAGACTTGCCGAGGTGGACGATGAAGTCGGAGAATTGTTTTTAATGGAAGAAGAAGTACCCCAAGAGGTGATGGTGGAGGCTATTCGAAGGTCGACGATTGCACTGGATTTTGTCCCAGTCTTCATGGGATCTGCGTTTAAGAACAAAGGAGTCCAACTGCTTCTGGATGGAGTGACCGGCTACCTTCCATGCCCTACCGACGTTAAGAATGAAGCGCTTGATTTAGACAAAGACGAGGAAAAGGTGGTGATTCCCTGCGACAGAAATGGACCCTTGGTTGCTTTGGCATTTAAACTGGAGGAGGGCAAATTCGGGCAACTGACCTATGTCAGGGTGTACTCTGGAAAATTGAGAAAGGGTGAAATGATTACAAATTTGTCTACTGGGAAAAAGATCAAAGTGCCCAGACTTGTTCGAATGCATTCTGACGAGCTGGAGGACGTGCAGGAGGCCTCTGCCGGTGATATTGTTGCCATGTTTGGGGTTGACTGCTCCTCTGGCGACACCTTCACTGATGGCATTAGATGCGCGATGACATCCATGAGTGTCCCTGACCCAGTTATGAGCCTTGCTGTCTCTCCTCAAGCTCGAGATCAGTCGTCCAACTTTTCCAAAGCACTGAATCGATTCCAAAAGGAGGACCCCACATTCCGAGTGTCTCAGGACAAGGAATCAGGGGAGACCATCATTTCTGGAATGGGTGAGCTTCATCTCGAAATATATGTAGAACGTATGAAGAGAGAATACAAAGTTGAATGCGATGTCGGAAAACCACGAGTCAATTATAGAGAAACCATAACCAAGAAGACTCCATTTGATTACCTGCATAAGAAACAGAGTGGTGGGCAAGGACAGTATGGACGTGTCACAGGATACATCGAGCCATTGCCTGCGGATTCAAAGGAGAAGTTCGTATTCGAAAACGGCATCATTGGCAATGCAATCCCCCCCAACTATATTCCTGCAGTGGAAAAGGGCTTTGAAGAGGTGACCAACTCTGGTTCTCTCATTGGCCACCCTGTGGAAGGTGTCAAGGTGGTTCTCACCGACGGAGCAGCGCACGCTGTGGATTCTTCCGAACTGGCTTTCAAACTGGCAGCAATGTACGCATTCCGCTCTGCATATCCAGACGCCTCTCCAACAGTGCTTGAGCCTGTCATGGAGGTGGAGATTGTAGTCCCCAGCGAGTTCCAAGGCACCGTCATTGGAGACATCAATAGGCGCAAAGGAGTCGTCGTATCGAGTGAACAGGAAGGAGATGATGTGATTATCTTTTCCCATGTGCCCCTCAATGAGATGTTTGGATACTCTAGTTCATTAAGGAGTTTCACCCAAGGCAAGGGAGAATTCCAAATGACGTATCTCAATCACGCAATGGTGACTTCAGACGTTCTGGCAGAGTTGACATCACATTATAAAACATCGAAGAAATAGATTCTGTAATAATCCCCCAATGCGCCATGGTATTAGAGGAGGAAAGTGTCCTCGTCTCGGGTGGAACAGGTGCGCACTATAGACAACCCAGGGGACCCAAACACAGCAACTGATTTGATCACAATTATTGTTGGATAGGGATTGTTGGAAGTGGGATCATCGATGCGCTGCTGCGAACCACATCTGCCACTGTCGTTGCACTCGTCAGGTCTCACAAGAGTGCACAGCTCAGTCAAGACATGCAAGCCTTGGGACACGACATGGAGGCTCTGCGTGACAGATGTATCATCATTGATGGCATTGATGCTTCTGGAGGGATGCGTGGTCTCATTGAGAAGCTTGAAAAGTCTGGCATTACGTCTATCAACCACATTGTGTCCTGCTTCGGTGGTGGATTTAAAAAGGGTCCTATATCGACATTAGGCGAGGATGATCTGCACGCATGTGTGGATAGGAGCATGCCCCATATTCGCCTCATGCAGGAGATCTGGCCGATGATGAAAGAAAGGGCTTCTAAGGAGTCAAACCTCTCATACACATTCATTGATGGCATGCTAGGTGAGCGGTCCCATATGCCCTCGGTTGCTGGCCTTTCCATATCAAATTCTTTTCTATACGGGTGTATTATAGCATTTCAGGCAGAAAATAAGGATATAAATATAAGAATAAATGAGGTGCGAATAGGCGTGATGGTCCGAAAAGAGGGAATAGAGTCAAACCATCCTTTCATGGACAAGAAGGAAAGCTCTGCTGCCTATCCGGCCAGGCTCATTGGCCGAAACGTCATCAACACAGTATTGTCGGATACAAGCGCTGATAGAGGGGTGTTTCGCATCACCTCGCAAGAACTAGATCGACACACCTCATGATACATGCATCGAATCATACAGGTGACGGGTACTTCTTCACCTGCTCTTTCACTTTCCTTTCGTACGTTTTTCTCCTCTGAGTAAAGTCCATAAATGCCTCACTCTGCGCAGGTGATTTTTCATTTGGCGTATCTAACAAATCCTGAATCCCTGTAAGAATTTGCTTCAACGTAATTGATGGCCTCCACTGTTCATCCTCGTTCAGGATGCTCAAGCAGACTGTTCCCGAGGGATAAATGTTCGGGTGGTAAAACCCTTTATCAAATGAGCACTTCAATACATCGTACCCATGTCAGCTTCATTCATTCAATCGTGAACAACCAAAAAGAAACTCACCTTTGGTGGCCTTGCAGGATACTCGTTTGAAAAACTAATCTTCAGAGGATAATGCCCTCCCTCCCAAATCGTCCCTGCCTTTCCAGGAATAATACAATTCCATAATTTGAGATCTACCTCCCTGCAGTACACCATAAGGAATCGCCCTCCCGTTGAGATTCAAAAAGAGGACACTTGTACACTCGAGGACCTGGACTCCACAGCACATTGGTCTATGCCATTAAATACGCACCCATTATCCCCAACCTTTGGTTTGGCGTGAAATCCGAACGGTCGATCCTTCCTCCACGCCTTGCGCTCTTCAATCAACCTATTTCGAGTGACACTGTTGGTTGTCGCCATTGCTCTGCTGATACCGATGACGGCGCCTGATTCAATACACTTGAATTTTAAAATATTATTAAACATAAATATATCAGTCATTCGCTGAGCCAATGGATTACCAGGCCTGTTGTCCATCCAAATCCCTGGACACACTCGTATTCCCCACCAGAACCACAGGCACCGGCATCCTGGCAGTCGAACTTTTCGGGAAGGGTATGCCCCTTACCCCAAGCCAATCTGGCAGCGTGGATGAATTTCTTCTTCACGCCTCCTGCAAGGTTCTCTGCTTCGGCTGAGAGACCCTGTTCATTGGCTTGAGCCAACACATTTGAAGCGGACATGCACCCTTCTGCCAAGAAATACTGTAATGGGGGCCACACATTGGGCCAATCCCATTGTTGTCCAGTCTCGATTGAGGATGCTGCAATACCCCCGGGTGCATTGATGGCAGACGCTCTCAAACTGTCGACTGACTTGGCCAACAACGAGTTGACTGACTTGGCCAACAACGTGTTCACGGCCATTGACGCTACATCGTCCAAGCACCACAGTGGTACCCAGTCGGAAGCATAATCTTCTTCTCTCGAGAATCCACAGACAGTTTTTGATTCTTCAATGTCTTCGAGAAGCACGTCCCTCCACTTGGAGCGACCCTCGTCCCAAAATATTGCCTCCAGGGCAGCCAGCCTCTGCAGTCCAAACTCTTGGAATCTTTCCATCATGTCGGCATCTCCTACGATTGCTGCCATCTTCGACACTAAAAATTCTGATTTCATGAGAAGAGCATTTAAATCTGAGGGCAATATTCGTGTGGTCCTTACAGAACTCAGCGAGTTATCAGGGCCCAGCCACCTGGAGGAAAAATCCCATCCTGATTCCGCAGCTGCAGAGATGTCTCGAAATAACTGTTTTTCAAGTATCTCCTGGTCTTTTTGGGACAATTGATTCCATTCTATCTTGGATTTCAGCTCTCCTAGCGTCTGTAAATCTTCCCTGAGAGATTCTGGCCTGGGGCTGGTCCAGTCTGCGTAATATCGCGAGACAACGTGTGCTTTATCTGGACTTGCAGATGTAGTCACTTGCAAGGTCCTCTCGCTCATCCTCCAGAACATCAACTCTTTCTCCAGCACGGGAAGAAATGTCGCGATGATTTTGGGGGAGCCAGTATGGCAATACAGTGCATGAACCATGGCCGCCAGCATGGGAGGTTGAGATCTGTTGAGATAGTATGATCTGAACCCATTTGGAACCATACCAAATGTGTGTACCATGTATGCAAAGTTGTCAACAATACCCTGAAGATATGCTTGACGTGTAAATCGAGCAAAACAACACGAAAGAATGGTCAGCACCAACCTACCTCTGCAACTGTCAAGTGGTGAGGGTCTTTTGTTTTCAGGAGAGCCAGTATGATCCAATACGAATCCCAGTAATAGCTCTCTCTAAATCGTTCACCTGGTATGATGAAAGGATTGGGAGCAGGGAGCAGGGTGGACCTGATGCTTGATTCGGATGATGCCTTGGCCCTTCTCAGTAACTTGAGCAAGGATGCAACAAGCTCGCTTCTCCAGGAGGGACCCCCTCTCTGGTCCACCGACACAGCCACTGTATCGCTCCCAGCCTCGATGAACCAAGTTGATATGAACGTTTGCAACTGTGTACCACACGACTCGGGACCCTCTTCTCCCTTGCCAAATAGTCGGTCAAACTCCTCCATAATGAGCCGTGGCTCAGCTTTGAGAGGCATATCCCTACATTTCACACGTTTATAGTGAATATAAGAGTCCCTCGGGGCATGACGAATGATCAAAGCCTGCTTTTCCCATCCACTCCCTTGAACTACTAGAAAAAGACACACAGGCAAACTGAGAATCGTTAAATAACGCACACAATAGTCTTACTGTCTTCGTATACATTTGCATATGCACAATATTCATAGAATTTGGCCATTAAGGAGAGAAAGCCATCGTGTACGTCTATCTGCTCACCCTTGCTCATGGTCAGCAAACCACAGGCAGTGCGGCCTCAATGTATCCTCAGATACAGCACAATATCCATCTTCTCAAGTATTCTTTGATCCGATCTTCGAATCACCGGAGCTTTTTTGGTGTAGCAGTCAGTCGAGATCCCTTGGACCATTTACATGGCACAAATTTGGGATTGAACTCCTTTTTTCGAAAGACAACAGCCTCTTGCATCTCTCCACGTTGATGACCATCGGATTGATTGCTACCCTATCCTTCCAAAGTCCCATTAATTGAATTATTAGAGATGAATACTGCAAGGAAAGATGGAAGATCGAACCGAACGATTTAAAACCAAAACACGGGCCTTGAACGAACAGTTTCGGACGTGGGTCACGAGCGAGGTCGAGGCCAAGCCAGAAAAATTATTATCAGCAGGCTGCGCTGATTATATGCGACATAGTGCAAAGCTTCGGTTTCAGTATGAGGATATATTTGACGAAGGCGATGACACCGATGATGCCAGGCTGACTGGTGGGACGAGGAAGCCCAGTGCAACCTTGCTAGGCCTGGCACCTTTGGTTCAGACAAAGACAGTGCACTTCATACGGCATGGAGAAGGGTTTCACAATGTGGGGATTGTCAACTTGGACTCGAAACTCACGAAGAAGGGGTGGGCGCAAGCCCATGCTCTGGGGAAGCATGTTCGGAGCCAGGTCGATGGCATAGCATTAGTCATCTCTAGTCCCCTTTCGAGAGCATTAGAGACAGCTGTGGGCGTATTTGGAGAATCTCAAGGGGATTTTTGTTTGATGAAGGGGCAAGATGATATCCACAACCAGCAAACACAGCACGATGCGGCCAGTTGTGCTCCGGGAGTGAGATACATTGTACACGAAGGCTGTAGGGAAAGGCTAGGTCCTTCAAATTGCGATGCCCGCCGCGATAAGGCTCTTTTGGAACAGCATTTCGTAGGTTTTGATTTTGTCAATGTTTCTGAAGGCCCTGATACCATGTGGAAGGAGGGGAATGTTGAGAGCGAAGCTTCTGTTGCAAGCAGAGGCATTTCATTCCTGAAGTTTGTAATGTCACAGCCGGAGCAAAATATCGCAATAGTAAGCCATTCAGCTTTTCTGTGGTTTACTCTAGCTACTTTTGGAGGGGATTACTCGAAAAAAGTACGAGAGAAGATGCAAAAGTGGTTTGAGAATGGCGAGATGAGATCTCTTGTGCTGACAGATGGCGGGAACTTGAATCCCATAGACCCATACGGATTCGAAGGTGGCGAGGCTGCTACGGAGCCCCAGCAAGCACTGATCGATGAGAAATTACATGCACAAAATAACGATATATAATTCATAAATTCATTTGTAAGGCAGCCTGGAGTATTTTCTGAGCCCCTCCTTTGGACAGAACACTGTTGTACTCAGAACATACTGTGCTCTGAATGCAACCAGGACAGCCGGAATCGCTTTCACAAGAGCAACATACTATAAGATTTAGTCCTTTTTCAATTAACTCCTTGAAAATTGGTTGCGCTTTTTCGCACAGCCCAATCCCACCTGGATACCTGTCAAACAAAAGCAGCCTTTCAGGCTTGTACCTCGTGTCATACAGATTATCACACTCTGTTCCAATATCCTCCGGGTTACACATGAGATATAGTGGAAGAACGTTCATGAGGGCGTGCGCAGCTGCGTGAACCGAATCTCGAAAGCTGTAGCCTGCCAATTGGACGATTTGCCTTGCTGTTGGTGGCAGTCTCTGTGAAACTGCAACAGTCTCGTACACAACGTCTGGGAGGAAGAGATCGACAGTATCAAAGACCTTGCCTGAACCCCTCCATATACGAGCAAATCCCATCCAATGTGTTGTGATGGTAGCATATCCAACAGTGGCTGAATTTTGCCCAGTACAGGAAGTGTAGCACTTTTTATCCCCTGTTAGATGCACATCCGTGTAGTCAATCGTGGCAGTGTAGTACTTGACATCTGTAGGGTGCACGATGGCTACTCTGGCTTTATGATCCACAGACTTGACGATGAATGTTGAGCTTTGAAACATGTATATTGCACCTTCATATACAACAAAGAAGGCCTTCCTCTTCTCTATCTCCTCTAGAACTTTTCCATCAGAACTTTCGTCAATCACGGTGTATTTTTCTTGGTCAATGTCTCGAAGGGTGATGCTCTTTGAGGGACATGAATGTCTCCCTGAGTACACAAGGGACCCAGGATCATGTGCATGAGGGACAAGGGAGCCGCTTTGGATGAGAAAGCGAACACTATCCAAAAACCCATTTCCAAAAACTGGAGCATCCGAAGCAGCATCTAATGGTATTTCGTACGCAGCACATGTAATATGAGATTTCAGTACCTGAGGGTTGGTTATATCAATCTGTGCAGCTTCAATTGTACGTCCAAAGAGTTCCTCTGGCTTTGACATGAAGAATTGATCGAGTGGACCATCCCAACCAACGTACACAGACAATGATTTCCTGTTCCGTCGACCAGCGCGCCCTGCTTGTTGCCAGAGAGATGCAACTGTACCTTGATATCCAAGATGAAGTGTGACATCCAATCCTCCTGCAGGCATGCAAATAGTAGAATGAGAGAGACAAGGGCAACAGATGCATTGTCTTGGAGAGCACAAACCTATGTCAATCCCCAGCTCCAGCGCATTTGTTGCCGCTATACCCAAGAGCGACCCATCAAATATCCTTCGCTCTATATCCCGTCGCTGAGCTGGGCTGTACCCGGCTCTGTACACTGAGATGGTGGAAAGGAGGTCAGACGGGGATGAGGCTGCTACAATTTCTCTCGTGTATGTGGCAACGAGTTCGGAGAGCTTTCTCGTCTTGCAAAATGCGATGGCTCTCAAACCATGTTTTACGCACTCAGAGAGGAGGTATGAGATTTCTACGATCGGACTGGACCTTCTAGGCTGTGTTTTTTCTGTTTTTTCTTGCATCCTCGCAACCTTTGCTCTCCAGTCGTTCCCCATTGTAGTGCTCCTGGTTAATTTGGAAGACGTGTTGATCGTAGCCGATATTGCAGCCAGGGCTTCCTGAGCAATCTTCGATTTGACCTTGAACTCTGGCTGTCCAATAACCACAGACTTCTCCCACTGCACATCTTGCTCTGGAGATTTCCCTAGCAGTGATGGAAAATGTCTTTCTTGTCTTGCATTCCTCAATGCCCTCCTCCTATCCTCTTCCTTTAGGATCTTGGGACCGTTTCTATCATTGATAATGGGTGGATTATACATCACAAATGTTTTCTCTTCCCTTGGAGACCCATCAACAGAGACCAATGCCAGAGAAGATTCGCCAGTCAAATTTGAAGCATGTGCCAGAGGATTGGCAACAGTAGCAGTTGTCAGAATACATGGTGGACTTGAATGATACATTCTCTCACAAATCCTCTTCAACCGACGAATTGTCAAAGCCACATGACTCCCAAACACCCCCCTGTACGAATGAGCTTCATCAATTGAGATCAGACAAAGATTGCCAAGAAAGTTTGAGAATCCCCGATGATACGGCAATATGGAACAGTGCAGCATATCTGGATTTGTCAAGAGAACCTGCGCATTGGCCCGAATTTCCTCTCTGTCAGAAAGCTCTGTATCCCCATCATAGATGCAGACTTTTGATTTTGCAAATGCCTCTCCGACAATATAAGTGGCAAACTCCTGAATATTTCGAAGCTGATCTTGAGCCAAGGCTTTTGTTGGAAAAATAAGCAAGCCGCAAGCTGACGAATCTCTGAGCAGATGTTCAAATAAAGGAACCAAGTAACACAAGGACTTGCCGCTGGCTGTGGATGTAGACACAACGCACGATTTGCCCCCAAGCATATGTTGAATCGCCTCAACCTGATGGGAATACAGTGAATCAATGCCCTTTTGATTCCGAATGTATTGCACCATTTCATCTGACAGCGGTACATCCTCTCCCAAGGCCACCGCCTGGGCCTCTCTTCTTGGCAAGACCTTTTCGTAGACAATCTGACTCTTATAATACTCCAATGATTTCAAATGTTTCAGCAGATCCTCGGGTGATAATTTGACATCACTTGTACAGGGAGGGGTTTTCTTTAGGAGGAGTGGCGGAGCTGCAGAATGTCTTTGACCACCTACTGAGAGAGCCCTTACTGTATCATTAAAGACGGAAGTGGACTTCTCAAGCACTTCCTCCAAAGACATCTGCACCATACATGATTGAACTCCTCTTTCCTCTTCCCCTACTATTCCAGAATATTCAAGACCAGAGGCTACGTATCTCCACGGGCTGTATTTTCCACTGCACTCTAGAATAAAATGTATCAAACACTTTCGCAGCATCCAGCACTGCCGCACCCTTTTCTGGCTGCATCTTGTTCCTTTTGAATCGTCCTTTAAGATCCTCTTGGCCACATCTGCTTTGAACTGCTGTGGCACTGTGTCAGATTTTCCTTTCCATGGATCACACAACTCCAATGCCGCATACTCACCACACGCTTCACATGATGCAATGCGACAGGTGCCCGAACATCCATCAGATCGATATATCGCAATAACACATGGACAAAGACTGCCAAGAACATCGATATGGCTCGAAACGAATGCCCTTTCCTCGTCATCTCCCAGCATACCCTTGACAGTTTTCCATTGACACCTGATTTTCCTCCTCATCAGAAACTCCACGATACCCCAGACCATATCATACACTTTTTCTAACTCTACAAACACTTCTGGAAGCTTTAAAGTTGCCAAGGCATCGTTGCCAATGCTGCATCGCGGGTGATTGTCATCATTCAGCGGCGTGGCCGCAGCATCTTTACTAGGACCTGTGACCATGTGGCGCCTCCTTTTCGAATCCTTCACGGGCGAAGGATTCGGTCGCAGTCTATATCCAGGTAACAATGTATCCATTTCAGGCTGAGACTCCCTGAACGGCACGAGAGGCTCCACATGTTCTGGCACTTGTGGCAGCACCTGTTCCTTGGCCCCTGTCCTTTTCCTTAGACAGGCCACCTGCACCACAATACTATGTTATTTTGTCTTGCTTTCCCCATGTGAAGATGTTATGTTCGTACCAGAAAACACCCTTCGACCAAACCCAAGTCGTCAAGGTCCCTCTCGTTCCTCAAAAGCTCTCCCTGCACAGCAGAAAAAAGATAAAACACAGTTCGAGGGATGAAAAGGCACCACGAGACTCGATCGTACATTATACATAATTTTACATCCTTGAAATCTCGCATCAATATCGGAGAGTTTCTTCCTCACATCCCGAACTGTTGTTAGTGGGTACCCACCGCCATGACTCAGTTCAAACCTTTGCCCTCCACACAGAGTCTTGATCTCGACAAACTCCACCATTACACCCTGCCTCTATCACTATCAAAACCTACATGGTTGTTTATTTTGCTGCTTCGTGGCGGATGCGGCGAGAGCTCTGTCCTTCGGTCCATAGGCATAGCTGTAACCATACTTGCCCCCTGCTAGTCGACTTGGAATCAAGCAAAAGGAATGATTTGACGACGTATCCAGTCTTGAGATTGGTGGATATGTCCAAGCCATTTTACCTGTTCATAGATGCTTCCGAGTATGCCGTGGGAGGAGTTCTCACCCAGCTGGTTGTCAACCAGTGGTTGATGGCATGGATATTATTGTATCAAGCAGAATCCAATCTGGAACTCTGTCACGTGCATGCATGCATGCATGCAAACCATCGCCATCCTGCCTGTAAATCAAGCCCTCGCCGCATTTATTTAATCAATAATCCAGTATATGTGATATTATGATGACGATGAGACACACCCGTGCCGACTGCAGGCTGACAGCAACTGTCCATCGGGCGGCCTCTGCTCGAATTGCGTCCAGAGCGATGATCGTGCCTACTTCCTTACATGGATCTTCTATTATCAAGGTATGTGATTTGATGCATACAGTTGCATGGCATCGCGGATGTCCTTTCCGCATCGAATCAGTTTAAACGTACTCGTTTTACCATGATGTGCAGCCATGCCAGACATTGTCGACTGTTTTGAAGACTTTTGTTGCCAGAAATACCTCTCATATCTGTATGTTGCTCCATTCCGTCCCATACACTGCGTTTTATGCTCGTGACTGTTTTTGCATGTGTCTCATGACATTCGTTGTCCACGTATGCAGGTGCGGCAGCGGATGTCGACAGTACTCCCCCAACAATCCTTGTTGCAGAGAAACTTGGTCAGGGAGGTGTTGATATGTTGAAGACCGCGGGCGAGGTGGACTGTAGTTACGATCTCTCCCGGGAGGATCTCCTGGAGAAGATCAAGAATGTGGATGCCATTGTGATTCGTTCGGGAACAAAGGTTGATCGCGAGGTCTTTGAAGCCTCAGCAGGGAGGCTCAAGGTTGTTGGCAGGGCGGGAGTCGGCATTGATAATGTAGACCTTGCTGCGGCCAGCGAGACTGGATGCCTTGTGGTGAATGCTCCTACTGCAAACACTGTGGCGGCTGCTGAGCACGGAATTGCTCTTCTTTGCGCTCTTGCTAGGAATGTGGCACAGGCGGATGTGTCAATGAAGGCTGGAAGATGGGATCGCTCCAAATATGTTGGTGTCTCCATGGTTGGCAAGACGTTGGCCATCATGGGATTCGGAAAAGTTGGTGGAGAGGTTGCCAGAAGGGCCAAGGGATTGGGAATGACTGTCATTGCCCATGACCCATATGCGTCCGAAGAGAGGGCCATGGCCATTGGAGTGAAGCTGGTGTCCTTTGAAGAGGCACTGGCAGCAGGAGATTTCTTCTCCTTGCATATGCCACTCACCCCCGACACCAAGGGCTTGTTCGGAGATGATGCCTTTGCCAAGATCAAGAAGGGTGCTCGTATCATTAATGTTGCTCGTGGAGGAGTGATCGATGACGACGCTCTGGCCAGGGCTCTGGATGCTGGTATAGTTGCTGGTGCTGCTCTGGATGTTTTCGAGCAGGAGCCACCTCCAGCTGATCATCCATTAGTAGGTCGCCCTGATGTTATCTGCACCCCACATCTGGGAGCTTCTACAAGAGAAGCCCAGGAAGAGGTTGCGTATGAGATTGCTGAGGCAGTGATGGGTGCTTTGAAGGGTGAACTCACAAGCAGCGTGGTCAATGCCCCAATGGTGGCCCCTGAGGTTCTCAAGGAGCTCCAACCATTTGTTGCCCTCTCCACAGGCCTTGGAAGAGCAGCTGTTCAGCTTGTTTCAGACCATGGATTCTCGGAAATTGAAATCACATATCACTCCAGCAGAGGAGGTGATTTGGACACAAGACTGTTGAGGGCCATGGTCGTGAAGGGTATTCTGGAGCAAATCACAGAGTCTCAGGTCAATATTGTAAATGCAGATCTTTTGGCCAAGAAGAGAGGTCTCAAGATTGTAGAAAAAGTTGTGCCTTCCGAATCTGGTGCAATTATCACAGGAATGGAGGTTTCCGTCTCCAGCAAGGACTCCAAATTCTCGTCTGCAGTGGACCCACAGACAAATAAAATCACCGTGGGCGGAGAAGTGAAGCAGAATGGCATTCCCTTCCTCACCAAGATTGGTGCCTTTGACGTGGACGTAGCCATGCTTGGAGACGTTGCTTTGGTAAGGCAGACTGATCGACCAGGAATCATTGCCGGAGTCTCCACCAAGTTGGCAGAGTACCAGTTGAATGTGAATTACATGACTGTCTCCGTGGCAAGCAAGGGCCAGGAAGCCATCATGGCAATCGGATTGGATGCCAAACCAGGCAATGATGTTTTGGATGCCATCTCTAAAGTCGAGGGCGTCAAGGAAGTCACGTCCTTCAGCGAACAATGATCGACCCTTTTGCATGAGAAATAAGGTTTATTTTCCTGTGGTATGTAATGTTTAAATGATCACACTTGGATTGGCAAGGAAGCCAGACAGCACTGCTCTTGTTCAGCAGCAACGTGTGCTCAGCTCACACCCTGCGACTCTGCATACAAAATCTTCCTTGTACAGATATTTACAAGGTTCTAAGAATCAACTGAAGCTTTTGAAAAGCACAGCTGGGGCTCTCGCTCCAGCTAACGACGAATCTGGCGAGGGCTTTGCGTTTCGGAGCAACTTCGACTGGAGGAGATGCCTAAGCCTCGCTGGGTGCTCCTTTGAGGCGTACAATGATTTGGATGAGAATTCGGAGCACTTGTTCCGGCTGACGACGAATGGGACCGAAATCTCGTACTTGAGTCTGGACTTTTTGAAGAGCCAGTACAAGGGTCTTCTGATGGTGCGTATCCATGATGCTCGGGATCTCAAGGCCATGAACTGGATGCCCTGGACCAAGAGTGACCCTTACATTGTTATCTCTTGCGATGGAAGCGTGTACAGAACCTCGACTGTGTGGGGAAATTTGAATCCTGCATGGAACGAGGTGGCCTATTTTTACATTCGTGATATAGAGAGCACAAAGCTTCGATGCCGAGTTATCGATGATAATATAGTTACTGGGGACAATTTGATGGGTTCTGCCTTCGTACCTTTGAAAGATCTGATTGACAAGGGAGAGGACGAGGTCACAGTTCCTCTAGTTGGTACATCAGGGGAGATTCGATTGAGCTTGAAGTTCTCTCAATTTGAGGAGAATGATCCGTTGGATCCAGGCATTCTTGCTGATATTGGAAAATCTACTATGGTTGGTAATATTCCGAGAAACATCACAGAGTCTGCATGGAGGAAGATGATGACCACAATCATCTTGGCAGAGGAGCTGGCGGAAATTGAATTTGACCCCGTGAGTTTCGTTGAGAATAAAGACACCGATACTCAAGTGTGGATATTCTGGAATATGACGAACAAAAGTATTGTAGTTGCGTTTCGTGGGACCGAACAGACAGAATTTAAAGACCTGCTGACTGATGCCTCCCTGATCCCCTCAAGGATTGTCACAGAGGATGGAAGGATGACATATAGCGATCAGTCATTTGATGAGCGAAACGATCCATGGGTTCACTCCGGATTTTTACGGGGCTATTTATCCGTTGCATCCGAAGTGAAGGAAATTCTGCAGCAGATTGTTGGTAAGGAAAGCAACTGCTGGGAAATACTCTTCACTGGCCACAGCCTTGGTGCTGCCCTGGCAACTCTGTGTGCATACGACGTTGCGAAAATGGAAGAGAGCAGAAAAGATAAACTATTTTCATCCATCGATGTGTACAATTACGGTTCGCCCATGGTAGGGGGGGAAGCTTTTACCACAGAGTTCAATGCACTGGTTCCTAATTGCTGGAGAATTGTCAATGAAAACGATGCCGTGTGCAGACTGCCCCGGTTTCTAGGATATGGTCATGTGGGAGGAAAAGTGACGCTGTATCGCGATGGCTCGGTCACCTTTATGGATTCGAACCAAAAAGAGGTGACAGAGGATATCTCTGTAGCTGCTTTCATCAAGAAAATCGGGTACCAGTCCCTCTCTTCCTTTGCATCCGAGGGCAACTACATCGACATACTCCGCAACACCCTCACCTCAGATCTCAGTAGAGATTTTGACGTGGACCAATGTATTCAGGAAGAGATTGAAAGCCTAGAGGCATTGTTGGAAGGAAAAGCAGTGGATGAGCACATGGAGGATGAGTACTTTGCTGCATTAGAGAAAGCAATCCAAAGCAACCTCTGAATGTTTGATTTGATATTTGATATTTAACATATATTGACGTCCATCTCGTTGGCGTAATTCTTCCGTTTGAAAATTAATGGTCCAAGACGTCCAGGACCAGAAACCGAAAACCCCGGCGAGAACAGGCGATTGCCTTGCAGAGGCCAACAAACTGCTAAATTGCATCATATCAAAGAAATCGATTGGTGAATGCGAAGATTTATGCGACAAGCTACGCAGGTGCACCAAGAAACAGGCATGTTCTCAAAATCTCTTCTGCTTTCTCCGTCAATCCTGATCCAATCTCCATTCGTGAATGCAGAATATTGTTGAATTTCTTTTGGAGGAATCCGTAGAAGAGGAAAACCCCTAGACAACGCGTAGCACCACCAAGGATGTCTGGGCTCTATGCCAGGAGCAAGACATGGAGGTTTATTGTCCATGCTACCCAGCAGAGCCCGTTATACATGGGAGTGTTTGCAGCAGTGGCGATAGGCGTGCCATATTTTATTGGTGACTCGGTGATGAACACGACAAACAGCCCACGAGCCGATTCTTTGTTGGAACAAGACCTGAGAAAAAAGACAACTCTGGAATCTCAAATGCTGGCAAAGGCCCAGAAGGAGCGATTGCAGGTGCTTTTTGACGAAATAAAAGATGGAAAGGGGGCAGAAAGGTATCAGGCAGCACTGGATGGCCAGAGTTTGGGATGTCATTCCTCTGGAACTACAGTTGGGGCCAAGGCCATCACAAAGCAAAATTGATCCATGGATTGTTATAATATCAACGCGCAAAGCAAATCATCATTTAATAGTTTATACAACGGTTACGATCTTCTATTCCTCCTGGAGTGCAGACACAACAAAACCAGCAGCGACAAAACCCTGCATGACACACGAGGATGACAGGCCATTCATCAAAATTGCCGGAGACTAAGCATACGTACCGTAGCCACACCGCCACATATCAGAGCAATCCCATAGCTGAGACCAGTCTCCAGTCCATTGTCGTGGGGAATCAGAGAAGCAGACAAGACTGCCAACACAATGAATGGCAGTGAGTTGGAAGCGAGCGTAGCCGGGTTGCTCGTGAGAAGGTCTTCTGCAACTCCGAGCAGACCAAGTCTTTCTGCAGTGCTCAACAAACCCGCGGATTCGATTTTGGACAGTGTCAAACCGGACTTTTCCAGCTTGCTCAAGATGCCAGCCTTTTCAACAGAGGAGAGCAACTTCTTTTCCTCGATTCGCTTGAACGCAGACTTTCCGCTTTCTTCACGATCTTCAAGGAAGAGACCTGTTCCAAAGAATCCCTTCTCCCACTCTTCATCGTACGAATTGACCTACACAAGAACAAGTACCCAGGTTACTCCATGTTCCTCCTCTCACCTCGTCAGGAGAGCCGCACATGCTGCTCCACTCGCACGACAGTTGCATGCATACCACTATAATGAACAATAAAATGTACCTTTTTCGTTCCAGCCATTGCCACAGTGAGGGGAGTTTTCCTTCCGCTGCTACGCAGGGATACCCCTCGAGGAGCCAATGCCGAAGTGGATTTAATAGAGGCAGCCTGCATGTTCGCTACTATTTACTATTTGTAAATGAATAAAATATATGATTGTATTGTAAACGCCGCACGGGGACCTATGATATTTTGGCTGTCAGGTTCGCCACATCAAGATAAGATTTTCATGTCCTCAAATTTGAGGTTTTTACAGGAGCAAAAACAAAAAATTGTATTCATCATGGACGTTCGTCAGGCACTCATGCAGCTGTCGCTTTGCTAGCAATGATCTCTTCTTGGATATGGGATGGAACCACCTCATACTTGTCGAGCTTCATAGAATACTGGGCTCTTCCCTTGGTCATTCCACGGAGGTTTGACACATAGTTGAACATCTCAGAGAGTGGGACCTCGGCCTTGACCAACTTCATGCCTCCTGGCTTATCGATGAATTCCTGGACCATTCCTCTTCTAGAATTGAGATCTCCGATGACATCACCCATGTGATCTTCTGGTGTGGTCACCTCCACGGACATGATTGGTTCCAACAACTTGGCTCCAGCCTTCTTCATTCCATCCCTGAAGCACTGACGGGCTGCGATCTGGAAAGCAAGGACGGATGAATCTACATCATGATAGGACCCGTCATACAATATGCATTTCACGTCCACCACTGGGAAACCAGCCAAACTTCCGTTTGCCATCATATCCTCGAGTCCCTTGACAACACCAGGAATGTACTCTTTTGGAACGACACCACCCTTGATCTCAGAAACGAACTCGAATCCGCTGCCAGGCTCTCCTGGCTCGAATTTGATTGCGACATCGGCGAATTGACCAGATCCTCCACTCTGCTTCTTGTGCACATATCTAACCTCAGAAGGCTTTGAGATTCCTTCCCTATAGTTCACCTGAGGAGCTCCCACATCGCATTCCACCTTGAACTCTCTCTTGAGGCGGTCTACAATAATTTCGAGATGAAGCTCTCCCATGCCTTCAATGACAGTCTGGTTGGTCTCCTCATCGCGTGAGAAGTGGAAAGATGGATCCTCCTGTGCAAGCTTGATAAGCCCTCCTGTCATCTTGTCCAAGTCTCCCTTGGACTTTGGTTCGATAGCAACCTTGATCACAGGGTCTGGGAACTCCATACGCTCCAACAGCACTGGTTCTTTCTCGTCACAGAGGGTGTCTCCAGTGACAACATCCTTCAGTCCACCGACAGCTACAATGTCTCCGGCGCGAGCAATCTTGATGTCTTCTCTGCTGTTGGCGTGCATTTCCACGAGGCGCCCAATACGTTCCTTCTTTCCTTTGGCGGCATTCAAGGCATAGGATCCAGCTTCCAAAGTTCCCGAGTACACGCGAATGAATGTCAATGACCCCACAAATGGATCCGTCATGACCTTGAATGCAAGAGCTGAGAAGGGCTCATCATCGGAGGACTTTCTATTCAGTTCGACCTCAGCATCGTCCACCTGAGATCCTTTCACATCCTCAACGTCTGTTGGTGCTGGAAGGTACTCGACCACAGCATCCAAAAGGGGCTGCACACCCTTGTTCTTGAAGGCAGTTCCGCAGCACATTGGGACAAAGTTTCCACCAAGGGTTCCCTTTCTGATCAACTTTTTCAACTCTTCCTCGCTTGGTACTTCTCCCTCGAGATACATCATCATGGCATCATCATCCACTTCCACCGCGGCTTCGATCAACTTCTCACGCCACTCCTCAGCACTGGCCTTCAAGTCATCTGGGATCTCAACTTCGTCAAAGGAAGCACCAAGATCCTCTCCATTCCATACAATGGCCTTCATCTTGACAAGGTCAATCACCCCTCCAAAGTCTTCCTCTGCCCCAATTGGGATCTGAATCACCAGGGGATTGGCTCCCAGATTCTCCACAATCATATCTCTTGTGCGGAAGAAGTTGGCCCCCATTCTGTCCATCTTGTTAACAAAGCAAATTCTTGGAACTCCGTACTTGTCGGCCTGACGCCAGACAGTCTCTGACTGGGGCTCTACCCCTGCAACTGAGTCAAACACAGCCACTGCTCCATCCAGAACACGGAGGGCACGCTCCACCTCAAGGGTGAAGTCGACGTGCCCTGGGGTGTCGATGATATTAATACGATGACCTTTCCATGCGCACGTGGTTGCAGCAGATGTGATGGTGATTCCACGCTCCTGCTCCTGCTCCATCCAATCCATGGTAGCACCTCCATCGTGGACTTCCCCAATCTTGTAACTCTTTCCAGTGTAGAAAAGGATGCGCTCAGTAGTCGTGGTTTTACCGGCGTCAATGTGTGCCATGATTCCAATATTGCGATATTTGTCGAGATCGACCTCGCGGGTCTCGCTAGCCTGGACAACGAGGGCCTGGGCTCTTCTGTGGGAACCAGAGTGAGAGGTTGTCACCTGAATTTTCTGTCCCTGCACAAAATCAACACCAATGAGCCCCGAAACATACACATCAAATCAGAATAGGGTATAAAGGCAGTGCAGTGACTGTATTCTGCGGGCACATGTCTGGGCCAGGTCTCCCAAGAGGAACGAGAGGTGGGAGAGTTTTGGTGCCGCCTTCGCACTTGGGACCCCCCTGAACGCACGTGATCACAATGTACCATCGCATTTCAATATATATCGATCAACTTACAGCAAATGAAGAATTTGTTAGATTGGCTGAGAAACCAGTCGAGGCTGAGCGCTGGTTCAAGCGTGCTCGTGCAGCAACTCCGCGAGCAAAAGCTCGTGGGGCTGCAGGCACGGCAGATTTTCCGCTCACAGTTGTTTTCTGGTACATTGTCGCACAGAAATTCAAGTAAAACTATTTGATTAAAATAGGAGTGGTGTGGCCTCGTCTTTATTTCATCCTAAGGGAAATCTCCGATCGTGAGGCTCTCGGGGCGTATGCAGATGACGCCATAGGGCATGATATGTTCATCGATGAACATGATATCATGATTGAGCATCCCCACATGTGTTGGAAGTTGTGCTGACAGGGCGATACACGCGTTTCATTCCTTACACATTCAAATACATCAGACAGCGAATAAAAAAGACCGACAACTAGCGATTGCCTGCACGAACAGCTGCTGCCTCTATCAGACGCCACTGCTCTTGCCTCTTGGCACAATTGGCTCTCTCCTTGGCCAGACTTTCCTCGTATGCCTTCCTGCAGCGCTCGTACAGCTTTGGATCCATATTCTGGAACATTTTCCTAACATTCATTGACAAGTTTTGAACGGCTGGATTCCAGTGCTGCTTTGCATTCTCCTCGAGAGCACCAACCACCAGAGGGACGACAATGGCCTTGTTGTGATGCAGCAGCTGCACAATGTATTCATTGTTCCACAAGAACAAAGAGCGCTCCCCCACCTGAAAGTGGTTTGAAGTCAAGCATTTTGATATTTGCTTCATCAGAGGCTCTGCCACGGAGGCAAATTCCTCATCCCTTGTAAGTTCCAAAACTTCCTCCAACTCCCCCAGAAAGAGCACCTCTTTGTGGCTGTTGGTCACGGGCCAGAACTTCAATAGGCCTCTAATGACCACCTCTGCTAACGAATGGTCCTTTTCTACAAATTGTGTCACGCAATAAGACAACTGCTGATGATATAGTGGAAGATTTTTGGGCTTGTGCAGTGGCAGGAGTGCCCTCTGCAAAAATGTCTTGTGCTCCTCCTTGAGCGGCAGTGCAAATCCGTTAATGATCGACCCTAAAATTTCCAATAATTCAGCTACTCCGTTATGTCTATCTGTTTCGTAGACAAATCGATAAAATACATGATTGATAGACTTTCGAATAAAGGGCCGATGTGCCATGAATTTCCCATAAATCCTGTGAAGAATGGTCTTCAGGTAATCCCTTTCCCGAGGATCTTCGCTATCAAACAAATCCAGAAGCTTCAAAATGAAATTATGATTAATATATTGCTTGGCTACCTTGGCATCGGTGTCGCTCGACACGACATACCGCAGCAACAATTCGTATACTATGGACAGGTGTGACCATGCCGGCTCCAACAGCGGCTCCTCCTCATCCAGCTCAAAACTCTCCCCGGTGGTTGAATGCTTGCTGGGTGGCAGCTCTCTAAACAAATTCGCAGCAATCATATGGACAACATGGGGCGATACGCTTTCTGTAAACTTGCCTCCTCCAGAGTTGATGTAATCAATCAAATCCTGCAGAGCCTCCCGCTTCATTTCCTTCTCCCTCACATCTAGGGCAGGGTTGGTGAAATCAAAGGTGTACGAGCACATTTCCAACTTTTTCACAAACACTTCCTGTCGATGATGGATGTCAACATTTCTCAGATGAGGAAGTGACTCTGCAAATGACAGAAACGTGTAGAATTCAGTGAGCCACCCAACCCAACAGACCTGTGCAACACAAAACCCCGCGCGTACCTCTATATGCATTCAACATGGACTCTCTAGATTTCGTCCTCTTAATTTTTGTATTCATATGAGCTGGTTCAGAGTGCCCTCGCCTGAGCGGGTGCTGCATTTTGGCCGATGACCCTGACTGGTCCACGTCGCAGCTCGCTTGCCTTCTGTGACCTTGCTGCTGCGCCTTCCCTTTGACACTCGTCATACCTAGCTTTGCCTTCATGGACTTGAACAGGCTCGGCGTGTGGTCCCCCATCATTCACCCCAACGAACAGATGACAAGCGACCCGTGTTGATCAGTGAATGATTCTTTTTTTGGAACATATGTTCACACCGAGGTGCGTCTCTTGTCCGGATATGTCTCCTGATAAACTTCGATTTTTCAATATGCGTAACAATCCATCTCAGGCAGGATTGACATGATTCTTGAACACTGAGATCTTCTACTTTAAGATCTCTGTCACTACGTAGTGTGTATACACAAGAGAATCAGAGATTTTGATATGGTCATGAGGCAACTGCGGCAAAGATCAATTGGAAATTGATTGTTGATTCGCCATGGTGGCAACGGTGCACGCCATTGTCCTCGTTGACGCTGCACGGGAACTGGGTGCGCTTACTGCGGACAACAAGGGGTGCCCAGTTGGCGTTCTTTTACCAATAGCCAACAAACCAATGATAAGCTATGTGTTGGAAGCACTTGGTAGGTCTGGAATAGTCAATGTGACTCTGGTACGTGTGATTTTCTTTGCATTTTGGGGTATTCTCGCGGTTCATGCTCATGCGAGCTGATGCGTGTGATTATATAGGCTGGAAGTAATGAAGAGTCTATGCGGGTGTTGTCGGAATGGTGTCGCTCCAGGTATTCGGGACCGTGCGTGATAGACACCTTGTGGGACGGGAGCTGCGGAAAGGCCCCCGTGGGCCTCATTCGTCAACTGGTTCCCAAACTGACTGGATGCGAGAATATAGTCGTGATAGAGGGCAATGTAGTTACTGATCTGGCGCTCAGGGCGCAGATGTTGGCCCACGATATGAAGGAGGCCCTTCTCACCATGGTTGTGGGTAAGGCGCCTACAGAGGCAGGGGATTCAGGCAAGACTGTCGCTCCGACTGATTACTTCAGTATTCAGCCTGATGGGGTGATAACGGTATATTCTCATGCCCAAGAGAAATTGCGGGATGTTAGGATTGCGGAAGCCTGTCTGTCAAAGCATGTCCACCTGACCATTCGAAAGGATTGCAGGGATATGAAGACCTACATTTTCCGCAGGAATAAGCTATCTTCTATTCTTGAAGAAAATCCTGGTTTGACGGATATCCAAAAGCACCTGATTCCGTTCCTGGTGAGGTATCAACTCGTGAGTAGCAACAAGGTGGGCAACTCCATGGCTACTCTCGATAGGACCAGCAGTACAAACCTGACAGCTTGCTCTGGCAGTGAGTCTCACCTCCACGCACAGTCGATCAAACATGATTTACAGCAACAGGCCCACGCTGTGATCGCGTACAGGGTTCCGCAAGACGTGTATTGTGAACTGATTGATTCTCTGGCCTCATACTCCAGTGCGAATAGGGACGTGCTAGGACCTCATGTTGCCAGCAGGTTCATCGATTGTAAGCCCAGTGCTCGGTCCGATGCCTTCATAGATAGTCCAGTGGAATTTGGAAATAAAGTCACGGTCGGCAATGGAAGCATCGTGGGGAGAGGCAGTACCTTGGCAGACAGATGCAGCATCAAGCGCTCGGCTGTTGGAGCATCCTGTCACGTTGGAGCGAGCTCCAAGATCATCAATTGCGTCATACATGATGGGGTTAGTATAGGAGATGGTTGTCACATCCAAAACTCCATCATCTGTTGCAATGCAGTCATTGCCAGCAAGGTATCGATGAAAGACTGCCAAGTTGGTGCAGAAGTGACAGTATCTGATCCGGGCAATTACAAATCTGAAGAATTCTTCGATTGATCAACTGTTGCATGATGTAAATAATAAGTTGTTTTTATTACATTATATATTATTACATTTGTTGTGAAACAATCACTTCGTGACGCGAATCATGACGAAGAATAACGGCCTGGGCAAGAGCCGGGAAAGACCTGATCCTACGGTAGGGTTCTCCTCTTGGTACCCCAGTCCAACCAATACCCCGGGCCCCACGACGCGAACGTAATCAGTGAAGTCTCCATTGAAAGGAGGAGGATTGTCTCTTGGTCCGATCCACCCAAGGTCTGAAGCAAGTGCTGCAAGCTCCCTCTCCTCTGCAGGTGGGAGGGCATACCTTAATACCATGTCACACGTGTCCGATAAGATGGGCACCAGAGACCCACCGACGGCAACCTTGAAGTACAAAGGGCCCGGATATAATCTATTCTTCAACACATTGCCATGCAAAACCCTCCCATAGATGTTTGGGTGGGGTGTCTCCTTGTCTTCTCCAGGCATGCAGAAGAGGGCCTTTTCAAAATACTCCTGCCCCAACAGCCTGATGGGCAACGCTGCCCTGCCACGATATCGAACCATGATGGAGTCTTCCGCGGGAAGATCATCCCAAAGGCTGTAGGATGGTACTTTGGAGGAGGAAATGTCCGCAATGGAAGCCTCCTGCCGTTGTCCAGCCAACCGCCACAGTCGTAGAATATCTGCGTTGGTCAACTCATCCAGCATTTTCACCCTGTCTTCCATTGGAATCTCTTCAATCTTGTTCCATAACAGAAGCCCGAGGTTCACACTGTCTTTGCTGTAGGGCACGAGAGTCTCAGCAGTCTTGACCAGGTTGACGACACTCTTCAGCGCACTAGACCTCGCAACCGCCAGACGTCTTCTCTGATTCTGCACAGAGCTGTGTTTCCATCGTACGCCGACTCCCATATCGATCCAGGACCCTCCACACAGACAGAATTCCGTTCGGTTCGGGGGCCGATTTCACATGAACGGTCTTTCCCGAAACAGGGGCAATTCTAAAACAATATCATCAATAAGAAAATATTTTTCAATATACAACGCCGTATCCGAGCAGCTTTTCGAATGTGGGATTCATTTTGGCATTGACAGCCTCTACGAGATGCAGTGCGTCTTCCTCTGGCTGGGACCGAGAGTACCCAAAGTATACACTCCTATCAAAGTAGTCCTTGGGAAGCATGGACATGCTAGGACCAGACTGGGCCCTGCCGTGATACCCGGTTAACACGGTTGGCGTCTCCCCTTTCATGGCCCATCCTGTCAGATTCTGCACCCTTTGGACGAAAACTTCCTGATGCATGGGCAGGACATTCTCCTCCGCTCGAACGATCATCACACAATCGCTTGATGTGATTGCCGACTTTAAATGATTGCAAAATTTCTTCATCCGTAGGTCGAAAATGTCCTCAAATGACTCGCCTGGAGTTATGTGTGCACCTCTCTGCCACGGCGTCGAGACAAACTCCAGATGGCCCTTCCTGCTCGCCCGGACCTGCGCCGAGTCACAGAAGTAGCAGTCGCGCATCATCGACTTGACCCAGTCATATGGATTGCGAATGGAAATGACAGTTAGCCCGGGATAGAAACGCCCATCGTCCTGCTGTGAATTGTGTTTATGGTTGTTCAGACCAAATTCGCGCTGGAATTCAGCCACTTTCACCCACGGAAATCGCTTTCGGATTTTTTCTTTGGATTCCAGTATGACGTCGAAATTCGCATGGACGAGATTTGCGGCAGCATTTGAGCCGCAGTGCCTCTCACCTAGAATGTGAAAGTGCCTTGAAATAGAGGCAATACCAGTGCATTTCTCGTTCACCGAGACGTCCTCTGGAACTCTGCACACAGCGGCCAAAGCACCCATATCAACATATGTCATGCGTTCATCCACCATACGAGCGTATCTCCTCTGTTCTTCAGCCGTCGTGGCGCCAGGACTGTCCTCCCCGGGCTGTTGCAGCTTGTCACCAGGACGCACTTTTCGGCCCTGTAGACCCGCATTCTCGGCTGCCAAGTTGCTTGCAGAGAGACCATACAACCCTTTCCACAAGAGAAGAAGAATCACGAGGCCGATCCCAAGCGCCTGTGCCACCTGCCCCACCCGTGCTGGAACAAACGCCCTACGTTTCTTCGTCTGCACTGAAAACAGCCCATAATCTGCTTTCCCGTCGCTCCTTTGCATCTATGTCCTGCTGAATCTACATGATATTGCAACCATCTCACAGTTTTTTCCGCCTGTCGACAAGACGGGGTCGCTGACCCTGACAAAATGTACGGGTTTGCTATGAGCTGCAAGCGCCCCATGCAGCTCATCCTGCGATGGGAACCACTCTGCATGCTGGGAATCGACGATCTGTTGGCGGTTTTTGCCAAACCTGGTGGTGAATTACCACGATCTGTGCCTGGTCACGGCAATACACTGGTGAATAAATCTTTAAGGAAGAAATTTTGTGAATTGGTCGGCTGATTCTCGCAACAGCTAGCAGTTGTCTACCACAAGTCACTCAAACTCACTTGGACCACACGCTGCCAAGTGGTAAGAGGGTTGGGACTTTGGTAACACAATTGGATGCGAATGATATTATATTTGAACAATTACTATCGTAATTATAACTGTCTCTGGAGCGATCGTTTCGTTCGTTGATCGGGCAGGGTCGAGATACTAAGTCGAAGAAGATATGGGTGGAACTACCACGGTGTCTACGGAAGAGGGTGGCCTTCTTTCATGCCACGGAGGACACACTGAGAAGGAGGATAACACAAGAATATCTAGTGGTGAGGTAGCACCCACGTTGACAGCTGGAAGCGTGCCAGAAGTTCAACTTGGGAGGCTCGGGGAGGATGGAATTCCTCCTCCATCCAACGTGGACGATCACCAGATACATGCTGGTCAGAGCGAGCACGCGAATTTTGAGCCATCGATTGTATCATCACAGGTACGGTATTCTGCATTGCATGGAACATACATTGGAAGGGAGTATTATGTGTGACGCGAGTATGTTGGTGTTTGTGCAGGAAAACTTGAGTGATGGAATGAATCTGTTAAACATGGCAAAACCTACTGGAATGGATGGAGGATCTCACATACATAGGTCTGGCATGGCTAATACCTCCGTAGATCGCGCAGGCATGCCTCTTGATGACTTTTCTGGGGCACATGAGGTGGAAGGTGGAGTGATTGCATCCAATAGGATGGTTCCACAATTTTCAAGGTCATTGCCAATGGTGGGATCTCAGGGTATCGTTTCCAGCGAGACCAGCATGTTCTCATCAGCACAGAGTGACTCCCCCACTCGATTTCTGTGGATTGGAAACCTCACGCCCATGGCGACTCGACCAGTTCTCTGCACCATTTTTGAAAGGTTTGGATCTTTGGAGGATTTGATAGCATTTCCCTCCAGAATGTATGCGTTCGTGACGTATCAGCACACTGAGAGCGCAGTGAAGGCTTTGCAATCAATCCAAGGTGTGGTTATCAAGGACATCACTGGTGAAAAGGGCATGATTATCAAATATAGACCTGAAAGAAAGGCTGCCGTCCATTCGTTGGATGAATCGAATGGGAGATCAAATGCTGGAGCTGACATGGATGTAGAGCCATCTCCGAGGATCTGGTTGGGGAACATAGCTCCAACAGCAACAGCAGCAAATCTTCAGAGTGTCTTGGGTCGATTTGGCCCATTAGTAGATGCAGCTGTGTTTCCAGCCCGCATTGGTCCCCTGGGATACGCCTTTGTGAAATTCGAGAGACTGGAAGATGCTATAAATGCATACAATACATTGAACAATGCAGTTGTGCCTGCGTTGTCAGGCTCTAAACAGGTTAAAATGAGGTATAAACCGGTCACAGAAGGCGTTCCAGCACGGGACACTGCTCTGGATGCCTTGCAAGCATCCATTCCATCGAGGCATGTTTGGATTGGGAACGTAACACAGAAGCCTTCAGAAGATGTGTTGATGAGAATTTTTTCCCGCTTTGGAAGTATTGAGTCTGCCAGGGTGTTTTCAGCGAAATCATACGCATTTGTGAACTTTTACGAGATTTCTTCTGCGATTGAAGCGCTGACCAAGTTGGATGGAGTTGCAGTGCCTGTGTTGACCGGCTTGAAGCCTCTGGTCATGCGATATCAGCATGATGCCAATGCACCGAGCAATTCTGCGAATACAAATCAGCAGTTGAATAATAAGATGCTGGAAATTCTATCGCGGACCAGAATGGTTCCCGATTCTCAGCAGGGACATCTGAGGAGCCAGATATCCCTTCCCCAGCCGATGCTGGGCCAGTCTTTTCCTATACATGGGGATACTGCTGTTCAGGCTGCTAGCGTACAACATCAGGATCAGGTCAGGCTATTGGGGCAGCCTTTTGGTGTACATGCAGGAGATGCGTCTGCAATATCCACAGTGTTGCAGAATCTAGCAGCCCTTGCACCACCGCCATCAACCCCTGCTCCTCCAATGTTCTCCCAAGGATATCAGAGTGCGCACGCGCAGGTGCATCCCACTGAGCAGACATTGCTTCAAGAAAGCCTGTGGCTCCAGGAAGGTCAGTGGATCCCAAAAGCCAGCAGCGTGCCATCCATGGCCCAGGCCAGTCAGACAGATAATGTGTCCCTTTCAGACAGTTTCCACAAACCTTGGGATGGCAGGTTCTAGGGTTGCCAAACCTTCCAGACAGTACAGTGGACACATGCTTTTGATACCATACAGAATGAATACAGAATTTTTTCTACCTGGCAGAATGAATACAAGTATACACCACTCTGGATGTGGTGATATTTTATGTGGGGATATTTTGTACAAGTATACAATTACAAATTTTAACACTGCATGGATTGCTTCATTTCATTGTTTCATTTCTTGTGGAAGCAGCTCCCAGATGGCCTGATGATCCCATGATCAGCTTTCACCCAAATTGCGCTCTCAATCTTATACAGGTACAGGTATAGTAGAGTCTCAATTTTTTTCATTTATCGGTGATTCGGGCCATTTTTTGCGACAAGAAGGAACACAGGCTTTCCCAGTCGCAGTCAAACTTGACTCAAAGGCCGGGACGTGGTGACACACGTGATAACTCATTCAGATTTGGTCTGTAATTCTCATCAAAATGAGTTACAGCATGCTGGATGACGATCCTCGGGGATTCAGGTGCGTAAACGCGTGAACATTTTGGCGACAGTGGCCAAACTGTGGCCAGACAAGCCCACACTGGCGCAATGATTCTCATATTGGGCATTTTATTAAACATGTGTATTTCATAATTCAGGAAGAGGAAGAGCTTTGCGTCTCGATTGCTCAGACTCCACAGCCTGCTCGCCTGGCTGTTGGTGTGTGTCTTGGTCGTCGTGTTTTGGAAGACCAGGACGTCTCTGATGAAACAGGTTGCAGAGTTGAAAGACTTTTCTGATTCCACTAAGAGCGAGACATTCGAGAAAATATCAAAGATGAACGAGAATATTGGAGCCAAGAACCGTGAAATTGCCGAGTTGACCAGAGCACAGAGAGCTGACAAAAAGACCATATCACAGGCACGTGCACATTGGTATTGCAATGATGTATGTATGGCACTCTTTTGATCTCATATATTGTATGTATTGCAGTGTGAGGTAGAGAAGGCGAACCTTATGAGCGAAAGAGACCAGTTCTCAGCCAAATATGACGGCTGCACAAAGGATACACAATCTTTGAAGGAGCAATTGGAATCCCTTCGGGTGGAGGCAGAACAGAATCACCAAGTGCATACTGATACCCACCAGATGAAAGACACTAAGATTCAACAACTGGAAATCCAGGTCAAGGACCTCGCAGACCAATTACACGCGCAGATGAATGTGAACATGCAGCAGAAGCAGCAGCAGCAAATCGCCAAGGAGACAAAAACTGTGAATTCCGATGGCAATGTGCCTCAGGAACCGCCAAGGCAGACTAGCAATGATGGGGTTGGCAATTCAAAAGAAGACGTGCAGCAGAATAGCCCTGTTAAAAAAACAGAGGGAACTTCCAAAACTGCACCACAAGAGCAGCAGAAGGATATTCCTAGCAAACAAACACGACATCAAAGTCCCGATGTACATAATGATGGCAATGTTCGAATCACAGACTTGTCTGGTGATCAACAAGATGGTGTAGCTGGCCATGAAAACAAGCCGTCCCCCAAGAGCAAGCCTCGTCGTGGACGAAAGAAGAAAGCCATGGGAATGTTGAAGGAGCACATGGGCATTCATGCGGAGGATGAAGACTATCAATAGTAAGTTAAACTGTAAAATTGTATCGGAGCCAAGTGCACTCCATCGAATAGTGCATTCGAGGTGTGCCCTTCCACACTCGCCGCATCTTGACATATATATGTCAAGATATATATATGTATATATACAAGACGTATAAAGGCGATGGATGAGAAATTTTGTTTCGATGGCTTGACATCACACCCCATTTCTGCCAAGCCCTCGGTCTGGTAGAACACTGGACCGTCAAATGAATGGCCACATGGCTTCCTCGGTGGCGCGTCGAGTATCCGGTCGATGATGACACTAGTGTCCACTTTGGGCGCAGGTCGCCTTTTTTTATTGTCTCTATTCACAGACAAAAGACACGAGCTCGTGGTGGAGCGTCGAGCCTCCGGTCGAATAAATGATTGGACCGGACCACCATGTATCTCTATGGGTGGTGTCATGGCTGTTTTTCTCCAGTGTGGCCGAGCGGCGTACATGGTCGCAATTTTTTATTGTCGTTATTTACGGCACATACATACGAGCTTGTGGTGGAGCGTCGAGCCTCCGGTCGAACAAATGCTTGCACCGGACGATGAGGCACATGGCAGTCCATTCAGTCAACGAACTCACCCTCCATTGGTCTTTGTTGTTTGGTGTTTTCACCACTCTCTGATTGATAACCACCATTCCTCGTCATCAATCGTGCATCGTTTGTACCGTCATGATAGTACACAGACCCCACAAGGGGCGTATCAGAGTTTTGTCACATGATTCACGACCCCAAATGAACGCCAACAACAGGGTGGAGGATGGCCATCTTTATCTGTGGTAGTTCAACTCAACAAGTCACGTCGTTGTGGTTTCTTTCTTTGACACGTTATATTAATAGAATACGACTTGTTTTTAGTAGAGATGTGAACAAAGCCAATCCCATGCTGATTTGGAGTGTCATTTTGTTTTGGTTTTGGTTTGGTCACCACTGTAGCAGAGAGCTACGTCCCTGTGGGAGGAGATCTCTCGTCAATATCCAGGGAAATGAGATCCCTAGGAGAGATCTGGTCATCATGGTCATTTTCATATACTGAGAAGATTTATTCTCATGTAACAACTTCTAATTCAAACTATTCTGTGAAAGAAGAGATAACCCTCTGTACATTGGTTGGTATTCTACTCCATCCTCTTCTATCGAACCTCACTGTGTGTGAAGGTTGAACGCTCTGTGTTGGCAACGACACGAGAGTGACTAGGCAGTGCGTTGTGTACCCTGTGAAGGAAATCCAGGCCACGACTGGCAATGTACGCTGCCACAACCACCAACACCATTGTGTTGCCCAGTTGTTGTTTGTTTCTCGTTGCCTTGCTTTGGCCATACAATCGGCGGCGTTTTACTAGATTGATTAGTAGTAGTAGTAGTAGTAGTACTTTATATAATGTATTTGATGATGCAGCGGTATCTCATTCCGAGGTGAAGTAGCAGCACTGGCTTGGGTGTGTTGCAGCTGTCACTCCTCCAACCATCGTTGGTGTGTGTGTGTGTGTGTGTGTGTGTGTGTGTTTAATGTATCAAAATATGGAAAGTCTGTCTGTATAGGGTGTCCCCTCCCTCGCCAGTATGTCATATTGCCATAATTACCCTTATATGGCCCAAATCCATGTGTCAAGCACGGTAGGGTATGGATTTATTCACGATGTGCTCTGTCTCTCCACATATTAAATTTTATTTGCCTTTCAATAGCATCAAACACGAGTCAGAACTGAAAAATATTTTGTTTGCGACCGATTTCAGGGGGGTCAAAATTTGGCATAAAAACAGGCGCGCCCGACGAAAATAGGGCGCCCCCTCAGAGAGCAGGGAGCTCCCTCGAGGGCTGCCAGCTATCCACACCTCTGCGGGGAAATAATCAATCCGACAGAGCGTGTCCAGTCCCGTGCGCCTGACCATATATTCAAATATATATTATTCACCTATGACAAAAGTATAAGAAGGAAAAAATGTCTCTGAGGTCAGTTTTGAGGTCCTTGAAGCGTGTCTGAGTAGCGGTGAGTCTGACACAGCTTTTGTGGCGTGTTTGGGGGTGTCAAAGACAATGTCCAGTCCTGCGCGTTTTTGTGGAGCCGTATTCATATGCTAGTAATGTATGTGCAGAGCGAGAAGAGTGGACATTGTCTCTGGCACGGTCATTCGGAGGGGTGAAGGATGTCACACTGGTGATCACTATCAGGGAGCTTGTGGTGGGTGTTTGGGGGTGTCAAAGACAATGTCCAGTCCTGCGCGCTTTTGTGGAGCCGTATTTATATGCTAGTAATGTATGTGCAAAGCGAGAAGAGTGGACATTGTCTCTGTCATGGGTTTTCAGAGGGGTGAAGGGATCACCCTGGTGGTGAGTCTGACACAGCTTGTGTGGCGTGTTTGGGGGTGTCAAAGACAATGTCCAGTCCTGCGCGCTTTTGTGGAGCCGTATTTATGTACTAGTAATGTATGTGCAAAGCGAGAAGAGTGGACATTGTCTCTGGCATGGTCATTCGGCGGGGTGAAGGATGTCACCCTGGTGATCACTATCAGGGAGCTTGTGGCGGTTGTTTGGGGGTGTCAAAGACAATGTCCAGTCCTGCGCGCTTTTGTGGAGCCGTATTTATATGCTAGTAATGTATGTGCAAAGCGAGAAGAGTGGACATTGTCTCTGTCATGGGTTTTCAGAGGGGTGAAGGGATCACCCTGGTGGTGAGTCTGACACAGCTTGTGTGGCGTGTTTGGGGGTGTCAAAGACAATGTCCAGTCCTGCGCGCTTTTGTGGAGCCGTATTTATGTACTAGTAATGTATGTGCAGAGCGAGAAGAGTGGACATTGTCTCTGGCACGGTCATTCGGAGGGGTGAAGGATGTCACACTGGTGATCACTATCAGGGAGCTTGTGGTGGGTGTTTGGGGGTGTCAAAGACAATGTCCAGTCCTGCACGCTTTTGTGTAGCCGTATTTATGTACTAGTAATGTATGTGCAAAGCGAGAAGAGTGGACATTGTCTCTGGCATGGTCATTCGGCGGGGTGAAGGATGTCACCCTGGTGATCACTATCAGGGAGCTTGTGGCGGTTGTTTGGGGGTGTCAAAGACAATGTCCAGTCCTGCGCGCTTTTGTGGAGCCGTATTTATATGCTAGTAATGTATGTGCAAAGCGAGAAGAGTGGACATTGTCTCTGTCATGGGTTTTCAGAGGGGTGAAGGGATCACCCTGGTGGTGAGTCTGACACAGCTTGTGTGGCGTGTTTGGGGGTGTCAAAGACAATGTCCAGTCCTGCGCGCTTTTGTGGAGCCGTATTCATATGCTAGTAATGTATGTGCAAAGCGAGAAGAGTGGACATTGTCTCTGGCATGGTCATTCGGCGGGGTGAAGGATGTCACCCTGGTGATCACTATCAGGGAGCTTGTGGCGGTTGTTTGGGGGTGTCAAAGACAATGTCCAGTCCTGCGCGCTTTTGTGGAGCCGTATTTATATGCTAGTAATGTATGTGCAAAGCGAGAAGAGTGGACATTGTCTCTGGCACGGTCATTCGGAGGGGTGAAGGATGTCACACTGGTGATCACTATCAGGGAGCTTGTGGTGGGTGTTTGGGGGTGTCAAAGACAATGTCCAGTCCTGCGCGTTTTTGTGTAGCCGTATTTATGTACTAGTAATGTATGTACAAAGCGAGAAGAGTGGACATTGTCTCTGGCATTGGTTTTCAGAGGGGTGAAGGGATCACCCTGGTGGTGAGTCTGACACAGCTTGTGTGGCGTGTTTGGGGGTGTCAAAGACAATGTCCAGTCCTGCGCGTTTTTGTGGAGCCGTATTCATATGCTAGTAATGTATGTGCAGAGCGAGAAGAGTGGACATTGTCTCTGGCATGGTCATTCGGCGGGGTGAAGGATGTCACCCTGGTGATCACTATCAGGGAGCTTGTGGCGGTTGTTTGGGGGTGTCAAAGACAATGTCCAGTCCTGCGCGTTTTTGTGGAGCCGTATTTATATGCTAGTAATGTATGTGCAAAGCGAGAAGAGTGGACATTGTCTCTGGCATGGTCATTCGGAGGGGTGAAGGGATCACCCTGATGGTGAGTCTGACACAGCTTGTGTGGCGTGTTTGGGGGTGTCAAAGACAATGTCCAGTCCTGCGCGCTTTTGTGTAGCCGTATTCATATGCTAGTAATGTATGTGCAGAGCGAGAAGAGTGGACATTGTCTCTGGCATTGGTTTTCAGAGGGGTGAAGGGTGTCACCCTGGTGGCAGGGACAACTCTGCAGCACAGCCAATCGAACACGGGCTTTGACCGGATAAGTTAGATGTTTGCAGGCACATCGGTCGACAGAAAATTGGACTGGTGGAGAGGGAGATTCAAGAGCAGTGCGGCATCTTTGATTTTAATATTCTGCTTTCTACCGAATGGTCTCTTTGATCGCAAGGGAGCGAGTCGCACCCTATGGAAGCCACGCCACGATGGGCCCGGTATCGCGACCACGAGTTCCACCGCTGGTCAATGTAGACAGTGTCCCATCTGGCAGGTCTGCTGACCGAGATTTCGATGGTGATAAAGTGTTGGACACGAAATTCTATATTTCCCATGGAATTCGCCCTTGAAGGTTACATGAGACTTCTCAAACAATTTATTTAGGGATTTCCTCCTGTGGGGCTTGTATGATTTGGAAGATATTCGTCATATTTCTCGACTGTGTAATAATCTCCTATTAAAAAAACCATAGAACAGTTATTTCGGTCTTTAAATATTGGTTCCACGATCGGTCCACAGGGCCCATCCATGCGCTGCGTCCAGCAAGCTCGGTCGCCGCAATCACAGCCTTGTAGTCGCTTCGTTGCGATTTGTCGGGCAATGGATCGGGATTCGGGCTAATGTGAGTCTTAAGACTAGAAGCGTCTACTCCGCGGTTTCTTGGACTTAGTAGAGAGCGTGCTCAACAAACCGAGGCTGGCATCCTTGTTCGGATGCGTGCCAACACGCACACCCATCCGCCTGCTGGATCTTGGAGTATTTCTCCAGTATCCTAGGCCTGATTCGACGCCACTAGAACGATGAACAACGATTTACGCAGAAAACCACCAGGAAGAGCAGAAGTTCCCGGATGTCATGAGTCATGACTTCTCCACTGCCGTCAGGGCGATGCCCTTCTGTGTCTCTCTGTGGACACAGCCACACCCAAGTGATATGACTGATTCGTGATAAATAATGGAATATCAATGATACCTTCTTTAGAGTGACGACTCTAGGCGCCGTGACGCAGAGTGACAAACGAGTCGACGAGAAGTGGTTGGTGGGACGTTCGAGGACGTCGTAACGGAAAGACCCCTTCATGCCTCCTAGAATACCATGTTTTATGACACCTGTCGTATGTTTAAAGCCACCGTGGCAAACGAGTCGCGAGGGCGTCGGACCCCGGCACGTCCATGACACGACGTGGCTGTGGCTGACTCGAAATGTTCGAGGTCTCGAACCCGAATACAACGGGATTTCTGCAAGCGTGTGCAATCATACTCGTCTTGCGAGCTTACGAGTCTCCCGAGGGGCTTCCTGAGGGCCGACTATTGTCCCTCGGTAGTAGTTGTTGCACATCGCACCCTCTGAAGCTCAGCCTGAGGGTCCACCAACTCCGTGATACATACACATATATGTGTGTGTATATATACATATGCTCGGGTACGTTAGGAAGGGAGATGCCAATCATCACCGCTTTCATGGAGGAACCGTTCCGCAGATGGGGTGTGACACACGACACCTCTTTGCAAACGCTTGTGGTGGAACGAACCACACACCAGCACGACGGTTCTTTACATTACTGTAGCTGCTCTTCAGTTTCGATTGAGTTCAATCGAATCCACACTATTTGCGTACCCACAGGGTATGGCATCGCCACAGGTGTATCAGTTTGTCACAATGGAAAGTTGCTCCACCATGATGCATCAAGAGGATGACGACAGGGTGTTCCTGTTACTGGTCGAGCTGGAAGTTATCTGGGTATCGGGCGTGCAGGCTGCGAAGGTACTCTGTGATATGGCGTTTCTGGATGCACTCTGCCATTGCCCCTGCCTCCTCTTTAGCATCCTGGATGGCAGGCCACTCTTCATTGAGAGGCAACCCCAGAGCTCTTCCCAGGTATTCGCAGTACTGGCCATCCATTCTCCTCACCATTCTTTCGATCTGTGTTCTCAATCTAATTGCCATGGCCTCCGAGGGTCCCCGCAGCTTGCGCATGGTGAGCGTTTCTGGTGGTTGCCCTTCCCTGTGCAGATGGGCAAACAAGTATGCCCTCCCTGCGTTCATGTAGAGAGTTCGATCTGGTCTCCCTGTGGCGTGTTGTCATTGTGTGTGTTTTAAAAGTCTCAAAATATGGAATGTCTGTCTGTATAGGGTGGGTGGCTGACCGGCCAGTAGTACTACATGTGCCATAATTACCCTAGGTTTCCTCGTTATAGGATGGGCATAG
>WKLD01000055.1:0-16652 GCA_011316045.1 Picochlorum costavermella | reverse complement strand
GAAGAAGAATGGAAAGCTCAGACTGTGCGTGGACTACAGGGCATTGAATGATCAGACGGTCAAGAACAGGTACCCCATTCCGAGGGCTGACGATTTGGACAGCTTCGAGGCGCGAAATATTTCACGTCGTTGGACATGACTTCGGGATACATCAGATTCCCATTGCGCAGGAGGACAGGCATAAGACCGCCTTTCGCACCCGCTATGGATTCCTTTGAATTCTTGGTCATGCCCTTTGGACTGACGAACGCGCCGGCGACGTTCCAGGCTTTGGATGAATTCGATATTGGCGCCCTATTTGGATACTTTTGTGATTGTGTACCTGGATGACATCCTGATTTTCAGCAAGACTGAGGAGGACACAAGCAGCATGTGCAGATGGTGCTGGACACATTGACACAGGCACAGCGCATATTTAAATCTGTCCAAATGCAGTTTCTTCAGCAAAGGATTGCATTTTTAGGGTATGAGATTTCTTCAGACGGTGTATGCGCGGATGCAGGTTTGGTATCGAAGATCCTGGAGTTCCCTGTACCAGAGACCAAGACGCATGTCCGGTCGTTCCTGGGAGCCGCTGGATTCTACAGACGATTCGTCAAAGACTTTGCCAAGATTGCGGCACCACTTTTTGATCTCACCAAGGAGAATGTGCCTTTTGTGTGGAACTCGATGCACCAGACAAGCTTCAACAGGTTGAAGGCAGTGCTCACTACGGCTCCGGTCTTGAAACTGGCCGACCCAACAAAGGAATACTATGTGTTCACGGACGCTTCGAACGTGGCCATAGGAGCCGTGCTGATGCAAAAGTATGACGATGTCTATCATCCCGTTGCCTTTTTCTCCAGAAAATTGAAGCCTGCAGAACAAAACTACCCCGTGCATGACAGAGAGTTCTTGGCATTAGTGGCAGCCTTGCTCCACTGGAAGCATTATTTGTATATGGAGTCTCCAGTGATTTACACCGATCACAGGCCTTTGGTTCACCTGAAAAAGCAGAAGGATTTGAACCCTCGACAGATTCGATGGATGGAGAAAATAGCAGCATTCAATGCAGACATACGGTACATTCAAGGCCGAGCAAATGTCCTTGCCGACTTGCTCAGTCGCCCCCCTGTGCGCCTGAACTTTGTTGCATCGGAGTTGCAACTTCACGCCCCCAGGGTGGAGGAAATCAAGCGAATGTACGAAAAGGACAAATTCATTGGCTCGCTGAAGAAACATCTTCACAGCAAATTGCCAGTCCCAGCAGTGTTCAACGCGCTCAAGGTGGACAAAGTAGTGGAAAAAGACGGACTGTTGTACTATGCACATCCGGATACGTCTCGCCTGAGGCTCATTGTTCCTGATGACAAGAGCTTGAAATGGGAATTGTGCCGACATCACCACGATGCAGTGTGTGCTGCGCATCCAGGCCGAGATAAAATGTACCAGCAGATGAAGCGATATTACTACTGGCCAAATATGTTTTCGGATATTGCAGACTATGTACGCCAGTGCCGCGTATGTCAAGTGGTGAAAGACCAGAACAAAAGACACCAGGGATTGCTCAAGCCGTTACCAGTGCCTCGTGGGCCTTGGGAGGACATCAGCATGGATTTTATCGTGGAGCTTCCTAGCACTGCGAGGAAAAGTACGGTGGCTCTTGTGTTTGTGGACAGATTCACAAAGATGATGCATGTGGCACCGACGTCCACTCCTTGTGATGCCGAGAAGACGGCCCAACTGTTCATTCACCATGTGTTCAGATACCATGGCATGCCGAAACGAATCGTGTCAGACCGAGACTCGCGATTCCTGAGTGCCTTTTGGCAAGAACTAATGAGTCGCTTGGGATGTCAGACACTCATGTCCACTGCATATCATCCCCAGACAGACGGTCAGACTGAACGTTCCAACAGGATTCTGGAAGAAATGATTCGATGTTATTGCGACGAGTTCACGAATACTTGGGATGATCAGCTGGATGTTCTGGAGTTTGCATATAATAATTCGTATCAGAGCAGCATCAAGAGCACGCCGTTTTATGTGAACCAGGGCAAACACCCTGCTCTGCCCACTACCTTGGCTCTCGGGCTGGAGAACGATACTAAAGTGACAACTGCAAGCGAGCTCATACAGAATATGGCATCTGCTAGGTACGCTGCCAAGCATTATATGGAAGTTGCTCAAGCAAGACAAGCCACATACGCCAATACAAAGCGAAAGGCTTTACCTCTCAAGATTGGAGACGAAGTGCTTTTAGCTACGAACAGGCTCAAGATGAATGGAGAGAGCTTCAAGAAGTTGCAACCACGTTGGATAGGACCTTTTGTGGTGACGAAAGTGATTAACAGTAATGCTGTCAGGATAAACTCTGACCAGATGGGTCACAAATTTCACCCGGTCATCAACGTGGAACGGCTCAAACCATATTATTCAGGAATGGACGTATGGAAACTCGACGACGAATTGTCTCAACACGTGTCAGAAATTGATGTTGAGCAGAGAAAGGAAGTAAGAAATGAAGAAGAAGAAAGAGAAGGAGATGTGCCTGAGACGAGTATGGACACACAGTCCAAAGACTCTCAGCTGCATGACCAGCTCATCTCACCAGAAGAGGACGAAGATGACCTCGTGATTGAGCTGGATGATTATTAGATAGATTGAATTGATGTGGGAAGGTTTTCAAGGGGAGATACAACCCTTGGCTGAGTTGAACAAAATACCTCAGCACCTGCAATGGTTTTTCCCTTCCATCCACATGACAACTGAGGACAGTTGGTCTAAACTTAGCGGGGAGGACTGTAACAGTACGAGGGTTGTACTGTTATGGTGCACCCGTGGAGGAGTGTTCTAGAATCTTCTAGATCACATGACGTGGCATTGACCGTGAAATGTATAAATACCATGCTCCAGCTCCAGGCTGGAGGACTTCAAATATAACTATTTCTTATAGTGTAACGTCGGACCAATGGAGCAAGTAATATATTAATATGGGCCCCGCATGGGATGCTTACGTATTGTGTTGCAATATGTACTCCCACAATAACGATACTTTGAACAGGGAACACCTCGCCCTGTTACAATTAATGTTTGCAGACCACATAGTCAAAGTTGGTTGACTTCAAATTTTGCGACTGTTTTTCGAATAATAAGTTTTTTTGCGCCGCCATCATACATTGCTTTCAATGATACCATTAGGGCATGTGTACCAGGATCAAAAAAATTTATATGCCACCAAATCGCACGAAATGGCACGAAATAGTTGTTATTTTGACCATTTCGTCAAAGTACAAGCAAAATAGTAAATATTTTGGCGAAATGGAAAGCTGTCGTTATAGCCCTAGATTTAATCGCATTCACTAGTTGAAAATTTAGTTCATATAATATCAGTAAAAACTGCTCACGCATATCAAATACGATATGGAGTTGTGTGCAAAATGCCTGATACGATCAAGAGGAGGAGACACAATTTAAGCAGAGACAAGCTACGCACAATATGCTCAGATCTTGGGTTGTCTACGTTTGGAGAACCTGGGCAAATGGTAAAACATATAAATGTTAGAAACAGTACCTATTATGACTATATGAAGTTGAATAGTTCTATCCTTTCAGAGTGGAGTACTACGTGTCAAGCTTTGGTTTCAACCATTCAGTGCTGCCCAGTGTGCAGTTTTGTTGATTATGGAGGCACCAAATCCTTTCAAGGAATTAAGAGTCTGTCTCAGGATTTACAAATGATCTTAAAGCAAAATTACGATTCGTGGATCCAGTATTCTGTGCAGCAGCAGTGGATTTACACTAGTGCAACAAGAAATTGTGCGCTGCAACAGGTTGACTTGAAACTATTCTTGCAAACACCTGAAAGTGAGCGTAGCAATCTACAAGTGTGTAAATCATGCTACAAAATCAACAAGGATACAGAAAAACTGGCAATGAAAGCGAAGTTACCATTCAGTTACGGGACTGTTCCATGCCATGATAGCTGTGTGCYATACAGCACACTGTACTTTGCTATGCTGTCAGAAGAACCGTTTTACAGGTCATACTTTTCATTGCTTGACGTCACTTATGTTGTCAACCAAATGACCTCGGGATGCACGCTTCGACCAAAGGTACATGTGTTTTTCGAAATGCCATTGTTTGCTAACAAATTACAACACACAAGTATTGAGGAGGAGGCACATATGCAAAGGCATGACAATGTTCAGGCTTTTCATGCCATCGGTTTACAGCAGCAGAGACCTCCGGATTCGATTCTAAGCTTGTATTTTATAAACAGAACGCACAATTTACTGTTTCACAAGTACCTGCCTTTGCTAGAGAGGAAAAATTGCCAGGGACAGGCTCTGTACACAGGCCCTGCTGATTCAGTCATGCTTACCAATATTCTYCAACCATCCAAAGCTCGAGATGTATCAACGGCTGCAAATGTTACAAAGACTCAAAGTACTATTCTTGCAGACAACGAAGTGCTGTCTGTCATGTGTGGACGGCCACATACTGCAGATGGAATTCACAGCCATGAACAAATACAGGTTGGGTCCGTTCAAGACCGCGAGGGATTGCAGGAAAGGAATATTACTACGACAGTACATGGCGGTATAAATACAACAAATCCAAGTGACGACTCGTGGAACATTGATCACGGGACAATGGAGCAACTGCTGTTTCCACATTTGTTTCCTCAGTTCACAGTGAACCACGTTCCAAACACTTGCTTTAATGTTGGCTTAAGCCAATTTAAAAAGTATTTGTCTTTCAGGTGCCACCAACTCTTTTCACCATATTCTCTCACTCAGGAGTACATATGTCTTATGTATCAAGCGATGAAAACGACAGAATACTCATCCACTAATACCAGGGTAAGTTGTTAGTAAATGGACCTTGCTTCTTCCTTATATGCGTTTACCTCTATGCCTTTCATTCTCCACTGCAGGTAGTCATTCAACAAGAATATGACAGACAACAAAAAGCTTGTGCCAAGGAGGGAAAAAAGTTTGTCCTCCAAACATGCCTTGATACAATTGAGAAATACAAAATCTCCAAGCATATTAAAGGCAGTCCTCTGTGGTATAAGAATCAATTACACAACATTGAGGCAGTCGCAGCCAAGAAAGGAATTCCTCATTTGATGATGACATTGACAGTGGATGATTGCTCGGCCACCAGGTGGAAAGAGTACGATTTGCTAGATGACATTCTCAGGCAGATTAACCCAGGATTGAAAGCAAAATCTGCACCATGTGAGACAACCCTATTGTTTCATAACAGGTTTCGAAACTTTTTCAACCACTTTATCTTGGGTCTTGACGGAGGGTGTCAGCTTTTAGGAAGAGTTACAAATCATGTTAGGCCGCTCTTACTTGATTCCTTGGTTCCCGTCTATCAGCCGACTGGGTTTCAGACGAGAGGGACCAAAAAAATAGAAATGGCTGTAAGTCACCAACGGCAAAGAATTTATAACGTTTGATGTAATAGGGCCATAGAACTCATGAAGAGGAGTCGATTGACACCCCTTTTGTCGCAAATGGTGATCATGATGCATCGCTCTCGCCCCAAGACTGAGCCTCTGGCCGATGTGCCAGTCGGCAAAATTTAAATTTGGTTGGGTGGTTGATAATTCTCCTCTAACGGTTGGAATCAATCCCGTCGTCCATATAATTATTGATAATGAGTGAGACTAACATAATTGTATGGCTTTCTATCACATTGCAGGACTGTTTAGACGACAAGTTCGCCTGGACTACCCTGATCAACAATGTCTCCAAGAACGAGACCATACAAGATGTCATTTTCAAGCAGGATGACAAGGTGAGCGATAAAAACAAAAAGATAATGCATTATTTGGCGATGGAAGGATGCGTAATTGACGAGGTAGGGCTGATTACTGCACGATTAGTCGGGTCAATACTCCAGTGACTTGTTCAAGTTGGCTGTTTTGCAGGTTCAGATGAAGTGTGCAGCAGGAATAAGCGCTCATCTGGGATCTACAGAATCTCTTGCATTGAAAATAGAAACCCTTGTTGATTTCAACAAGAGCACGACAGTCCAAGTTGAGGTTCTGGTCAAACTAGAAAACCATACGATCTCTTCTTTGCAAGAGAGGGAAGTCGGTCATGCCACGCCATCCAGCAGCCCTGTAGACGTTAATCAGGTATTGATGTCCAATCAGAAGGCAAATTACGACAAAATGCACAAATATGAGCGATACAGGCTGCCTCAGCCCAAAAAGGAAAGCAATGGCAAGTGCAAGCTGTGGAATGCCTTGCTGGACTACTGCATTGAAAATAACATTAGATACGTCAGTCATCTACGGATCGAGGATCGAGAAAAATCTTTCGATTCAATTGTAGAGATTTTATGGAAAATCAATGTCGTGGGTATCGACAGGAGTGGTTGGAAGACAAAGCCACCAGTTGATTTGGATATGTTTCTTGGGTTTTCCTTTCATGACACCAATGCCCAGGGAGGAAAGAAGAGACGTGCGTCTTTAGATCAGTCCACATTGAATGATCTCCATGTGAAGCTGACTGCTATACTAGATAGTGTCTGTTTTACCAAAGGGAGTGGTCAGATGTTTGAATTCCTGAATGGGCTCCTAGAGTCCATTGGAGCCCAGACTGAAGAGTGCATTGAAAGGGCTCAAAGGAAGTCGACAAAGCGCGTCAAAGAACTTTGGAACGCTTCTTGGGAGGTTTGGAATGCGAATTCGCTGGGAAATCAAGTGATCAAAACCTGTTCCGTCCGGTCACACTTCCTTCCTCCGCCATCAAAATACAAGAAGTTGAACCATGCATTAGGACAAACACAGCTGTACAAACCACTGCCACTGATTGACTTCACTCCTGATTATGCGAGCAGGAACTCTTACTGGAATTTTCGAAGGAATATTCGAATTCAATACAATTCCTTACTCGTGCATGTGAAGCATGGTGGAAGCATTCGAGATGAGGTGTGGATCTTCAGGGTGGATAGTAGTGACAAGGATCACGATCAAAAAACAAATGATGCAATCGAGCAGTGCCGAAGATCAAGCTCATGTTATGTACAAAAGTGGATTCAAAAGGCGTTTGACAGGCAAGCAACTACTTTATTTCCTGATGTGCCATTGCTGAGGGCGTTCTGCTCAGAGTTCCTTGGCGACCAGCACTCGCCAGAAAATGAAACTTCCGGGCATCAGAGAGATTTAATTGAACTTGCAATCCAGTCAGGAGATCGATCAATATTAGAGGATGCAAGAAAAATGAATGGGCGCCGAGAAGAAATAGCATTTGCTGAGTTTTGGAGAATAACAAATGAGTTCTTGAATGAGGCTGCCGATGCAGCTCACGCAAGAAGGCACGGTGAAGCAGGAATGGGCTATCTTTCTAGCATTATATCCATCCGAGACTTGCATGAAACAGTAAAGAATCGTATGAAGAAACAATTGGAAGCAAGTTATGATGAGGATCTCGTTCCGTCTATCTCAACTCTGTATCTGCAGTTCATGCCAAGCGCCAGTAATCGTCTCACGTCTTTTCGTTTCAAGAGTCGTTTCAATGTTCAAATGAAAGTACAGCGAAGAATTCTCCACATAGACCATATAGATGCGCATTATGGAAACGCTATCATTAAATATTTGAGATCATTTGCGGTGAGATATAGAGATCACTGCTCCTTCTTCTGTGCTGATGATAAAGCCAGAGTGATGGTTGGTCCCCCCGGAGTATATCTACAAAGTGGAGTGAGGAATAAGCCCCAGTTAGCACTCTCCTCTGTTGATATGTTGGCGTTGGATCACGATTATGATGGGACCTGCATTGTGCCATCCGTCTACTTGAAGCATGACATTCCAGAGAAAATCAATGGTGATTGGTACAAAGGGCAGGTATCAGTTGGTCTCAAGGATGCCGTGTTTCAAAAATCGTGCCCCTGGAGACATGCAGAAGAACTTTCAAGGCACCTGCAAGACACGAGTTCTCCTATTTTGCTGCTTTTGACAGATGGAGGCCCAGATAGGAACCTCAAGAGGGCAACAGTCATTGCATCACACATTTCATTATTCTTGAAACATGATCTAGACATGCTGATTGTTGCTCGAACGGTTCCATATCTATCATTTCGTAATCCAGTAGAAAGGGTGATGTCTGTACTAAATTTGGCATTACAGAACGTTTCCCTATGCAGAGAAAACCTTCCTGATTTGGAGGAAGAACTGAGAGGATGCAATTCAATGGGTGCAATTCGTCAGAGAGCAAAGCAATATCAGGGGGGCATATCAGCATTCCAAGATATGCTTCACAAAAGCCTGAAAAAAACCATTGACTTAATAGGTGGAAGAATGCAGAGGCTGCAATGGAAAGAGAAGGACATCAAATTGTACGAAGCTGCGGATTGGAATGATATATCAGCATTCATATCTATATTCTTGGAGCTGGATGAATTTCCACAGGCATTCCAAGAGCAATGCTCCAGTGGAACTCCAATCGATTTTACGGAATTTATCAAGAAGGGTAGTGCCCTGAAAGAATTCCTCACAAACCATGTGCATCAATCTCCATATGTCCTTCAAATTCGAAAGAGAGCAGGATGCGATTGCAGATTCTGCAAAAATTGTATCATTAAGCCACCAAGAATGGATTTTGAATCATTCCAAGAGCTGAACTGGGTCCCTTTGCCATTGAAGAAGCCGGCAGGGCCAAATGATGAAGTACACTACAAATCATTCGATGACTTGTATGGGACTCATCCCAACCATATGGAACAACCGAGTCTCCGGGATTCGAAGCCCGATCGAAAAGGAAAACACAGTATATATACTGCCAGCAGGGCACGGTCGTTCTTACATTGCAGCAGCTGCTCAAAGAAGAGAGTTATATATGTGGAAAATGCCCAACAGTCTCTCACAAAGGCTGAGAAGGCATACATCAAGAGATTGAACGAATTGGGCATGTATGTGTGTGGTTCAGAAGTCATCAATAAGTCAATCATAAATGAATCTAATGTTGGATCGAACAATATCGTGGATACGACCTGTGAGGATGATTCAGAAGGAGGCAACAAAGGACATGACAGACAAGACTACAGCTTTTATCTCAGGGATGGGCTCACATGCAGCACTCCCATGGAAAGTTCTTACTTTTTTGGAAATCGTTTGCATCACAAGAGAAATCTGAACGTGTGCTCACATTGTGGACTGGAGGAAAATCATGTCCAGCAGGCTACAACAGAGGAGCTGCAATCGTATTCGAATGTCTTTCATCCTTGCTCTGTTTGTTTGGACATTGCTGACGGTCAGAAACGCCCAAAACCTTTATATGGCTCGAAAGTGAGTAAAAGAAGAGGAGCAAGCAGTGTCTCTACAAACACGACCATGAGAAGCAGTGCTAGGGAGTCAGATAGGGGTGCTCTGGAGGATGAGCCAGAAGGGGCCTCAGAAACTGAGCCTTCTGGCCAATATTCCCTGTGCTCCGACTCCGATTAGATTGCATATAGACTATTTATCACTCGTATTCATGTATAACGCTCTTTTTGACCATATATATCCAGTTACAAGGCTCTACAGTCAAATTTAAATTTTTGGCAGAATCTATTTTTTTGCCGAATTGCCGACCCGATTTGAGATTGGGCGATAGACGGGAACCAAGGAATCAAGTAAGAGCGGCCTTATTAAATATGAACTGCAAGGCAGACAAGCATGGCATACCCATGTGTTGCTCTGGATCCACCCAGATGATTTACCAGATGTTGAGAAACTGCTTACCATGGAAATACCGTACGAAGTCGATCCCGAGACAGGAGAATACAAAGTGCCATCAGACGAACTGCTTGCCATGCTGCACAACATTATTGTGCAAAAAAACCAGCATTCATGCAGCTCTCAATGTCGCTTGCATGGTGAATGTAGATACGGATTCCCATTTCCTGCACAGTATTCACATACACCTGTCCTTTGCCCAAAATCAAAGAGGTATTTGCCATACTGCCCAGGGTACAGACATAGAAACACAGTCTGTTACGTTCCTATGATTGCCTTGCTATGGAATGCTCATACAAATGTTGTGCGAGTCACAAATGATAATCTCAGCTACTACTTACTCAAGTACACTGCTAAGGCAGAGCCTGCTGGATCGTTAATGGTGGAGCCAGATGCCATGCATTCCCTGACAGTGCCAGATTGTTCTGAAATCACCAGGAGAATACTGACTGATGTAGTGTATAGCAAACCAGTCAGTGTTTCTGAGGCTGCCTTAAACATGCTTGGCATTGATGTTGTCTCATTCAGTGATCAGGTAGTCTTTATCAACTCATGTATTCCTTCTCAACGAACTTCAGCAGAATGTGTGGTTACCAGACGGGGCAAAGACGCTTTTACCCTTGATCAAATTTCAGCTTACTGTGATCGACCTCCACACATGGAATCTCTGACAATTGTTCAATTTTATGAGCAGTATGACGTTGTACCGCGGAAACAAAGCACACGTCAAGAAGGAACGTTCGTTGTCATGCATAATAAGCAAATTGTCAAGCGCAAAAAAGAAGCAATTGTCAGGCTCTCCAGATATGCTCCAGGAAGCGAAGATCCAGAGGGTTTTTTCTTCAACGCCTTGTTGCAGACACAAACATTTCGAAGGGAAAATGAACTGCTTGGACGTGATAGCACATATTACGGTAAGTGCATCGAGGTTGGGCTTTCAGACACAACCATACGTCTGGGCCACATGCTGGAAACACACTACATGAACATGCTAGCATCAGAATTCAACCTGGATAAAGATTGACAGTTTATTTATGATCATTACGAGAATCAAACTGGTGTAGAAACCCATACACCCGTATACCCATGTCCAACAAACCACCATAGCGATGATGTACCAATCCTTACACATGATCAGCAACAGGCATTTGACCATATCAAGCAGAATCCTTCAGGCTTCCATGTCATTCAGGGTGGGCCAGGCTGCGGAAAGAGCTTTATTATCAATCATATTCATCAATACTTTCACTCGATGAACAAAAATGTAGTGCTGTGCGCTAGCACTGCAATTGCAGCTGTCAACATACACGGCCATACCATAGACCGTGTTGTTGCTTTGGAAAGGTCAGGAGAAAAACGCACCAATATCAATTTTCGCAACAAAGCCTATCTATATTGCAAGCACGCTGACGTTATCATTGTCGATGAAGCCTTTATGCTGACTGCATCAAAATTAGACATTTGCATCAAAAGAATTCTCAACTGTGGTGATATGGTTGAAGAAGATCAAATAGCTCAAAAGCTCTTCATTCTTGTCGGCGACAGCAACCAACTTCCACCAATATGCCAGCACAAGTCAAGAAATGACAATCAGCTCATGGAAACTTGCAGAGTCTGCAACATTATGAACAGCGAATTCAGCAAGTATACATGGCACATTCACAACCTATCTACCTCGTGCAGATTTAACAGTGACCCTAAATGGGGAGAATTCATCCTAGGGATAGTATCCAATAACACACCACCGAGCCGTGAGCAAATTAAACAATTGTTTTCATCCAGGGTTCTCCCTCAAGATCAGTGGCTGCCATTCCTCATAGATAACCCAGATGCCATCTCCATCCACGCAAAGAATGACAATGCCTTGGAATTAGGGGAATGCTTGCTAGTCCATAAGTGTCAAACAGCTGGTATACCTGTATTTGACATTACTCCTACATTCCGTATACTGTCTGGGACTCCACCCCACTCAGATGACTTGATAGCCAAAGTAAAGGAATCCTTCACTCATGACCTGCCAAAGATTCATTGCATGCGCAAGATAGCAATTGGCACAGAAATTATATTCTCTAAAAATCAGGATTTTGACAAGGGACTCATCAACGGGGCGGTTGGAAGTATTGTATCTGTTGCATACAAAAATCCTAATAAGCCAAACAGGTTAAAGCAAACAGATTATGTCACTACTCCTTTGCATTCACAAGACATGATTCCCTGGGCTCTCAAAGTGTGCGTCAAAGCTACCAAACAAACGGTCACTCTGTATGCCCAGGAGGATGTCAGATATCTCAGTAATGGCTTCAAGTATGCTACACGACGGTTTCCCATTATGCCAGCCTCATCATTCACTGCTCACAAAGCTCAGGGGAAAACCATCAAAACCAAAGTGCTACTGGATATACGAGACATCTTTCAGGAAGGGCAGCTGTTCGTCATGCTAAGCCGAGTAACCACACTGCATCAGATCTACTTGACCGAATTACCCACGCCAGACCTTTTCAAAGTTTCACCCATTTCTCAATGTGACATCAATCAATAGCCTCCATCATGTAACTTCACAAATACCTTTCTCATTATCTCATTAGTAACTAGTCTGGTAAATATAAACATGCTGCTGAGCTCGTACTTGCCTTGCAAGTATATAAGAGTGTCCTTGTCTACATTCCTGCAATACTTCCTGAACATTTCTTCAGTGCTTGCCTTGTCAACTGCCTCTCTCACATCAACACCGTGATACTCTAGTGCATCAAGTAATACACCATTTGGCTGGCAGCCTCTGTTCAATTTCCCTTGCACTGACGCAACAAACCTCAAGTACTCTTGATGCTTTTTGAAGCAGTGCAGTTTCGACGGACGGTACCCCGCAATTACTGCCTGCAATCGCTCACTACTGCTCAAACTAAATAGTTTACTCACGGGTTCATCAATACTGTCAACAATTTGGCAACCAAGCAACTGTAACACTTGACACTCTCGCCATGCAATTCGCTTTTCGTATGCTTCGCGTGATTCTATTACCGTCATACCATGCGCAATTCCTTCTCCTATAATACCATATTGTTGCTGTATTACATCCTTCCATATGTACTAGGCCGTCTACCCGTGGCTCGTGGCGTTCCGTGGGCAATCGCAGCTGCGACATGGACTCTCGCGTGGGGGCGTCGGTGCTCATCCGGATGACTGGATCCAGTCTGTCCAGATGTGAGGCAGGCAGCACCTGCAGGTGCCCCAACTCCATCTCTGTTGACTTTACACTCTCATTGTAACATGATGCTATTTGACACTGGATCTACAATCTCGTGATGGTACGTATCGATCAGAATTTCTTTGTACACCACGTTCTTCACCCACAGCTTTCCCTGGTCGTCCGGCTGTGGCCCAAACACCCACAGGTTCTGGTCATCTCCACACCGAGACAACGCCACGTACAACTGTCCGTGAGAAAAGACATCGTCCTGGAGGTACACTCCCACCCTCTGGAGTGTAAGCCCCCGTGCTTTGTTGATGGTCATCGCAAATGCCACTTGGATGGGCAACTGTGTCCTGCCGAGCACAAAGGAGCCCAGGCTCTGCGTCATCACGACCTTGGCGATGAGGACCTCTCGCCCGGTGCTGGGACCGTGGACCACCCTGGCTTTGATGGAGTGGTTCGCGTGCCATTGGACACGCCCTTGGTGATGTTGCGGAGGGCAATGATGGGGGCCCCCACCTTGAGCCTGATGACGCGTGGAGGCAGGCCACTCTCCTTGATGCTGGCGAGATACTCCTCCGGGTATGCATCGTCCCTCTGGTGCCGACCATCGATGATTCCATTGATGGACACGAACAGGCGGTCTTCTTCACTGTCGATGAGGGCGTCCAGTGTGGCAGCGTACATTGCCAGTCGTGGCCTGGATTTCCTTCACAGGGTACACAACGCACTGCCTAGTCACTCTCGTGTCGTTGCCAACACAGAGCGTTCAACCTTCACACACAGTGAGGTTCGATAGAAGGGGATGGAGTAGAATACCAACCAATGTACAGAGGGTTATCTCTTCTTTCACAGAATAGTTTGAATTAGAAGTTGTTACATGAGAATAAATCTTCTCAGTATATGAAAATGACCATGATGACCAGATCTCTCCTAGGGATCTCATTTCCCTGGATATTGACGAGAGATCTCCTCCCACAGGGACGTAGCTCTCTGCTACAATTCCTCCCTGCTGAGAACAAACCAAATGTCCTCATTTGGAACAGAGTATTCCTCGATGATAAGAAATGCAAGATAGATATCTTTTCTCCTCCCTGCTAAAAGCAGGTTATTCATCATCAAGAAGAATGATCAAATCATCATCATCTGAATTCATAGTGGTGTCGTCGGAAGTATCCTGATCCTTGTCCTTTTGAGGAAAATCCTCTACATTTGCTGCTGTAGACTCATCCCATTCTCTTTCCAATTGATGGTTCATGGCATCAATATTCATTCTCGAATGAAAATGTTGAAGTCTATCCACATTGACGACTGGGTGAAAAGCATAGCCTTTTTGCTTGGAATTCAATTCGACAGCATTGTGTGGAATCACCCTCACAACAGTGAATGGTCCAATCCAGCGAGGTTGTAACTTTTTGAATTGCTTTCCTTCCCATTTCAATTTGTGAGTGGAGAGCAGAACTCGATCTCCTTCCTTGTAGACAGCCACTCTTCTGGATTTGTTGGCATACTGAGCTTGTCTCTGTTGTGCCACCCTCATGTTGTGGGTTGCAGCCTGATGACAACGAAATAACACATCCAAATATTTAGAGCTCGCTGTATTCCTCTCAGTCTCTTCCAGACCTAAAGCAATGGTATGGGGCTTTCTGGGATGGCGACCATAATTCAAATAGAATGGAGTGAACTTGGTGGATTGCTGATACGAATCATTATAGGCAAACTCCAGAGGCCATAACAATTCATCCCACGTATTGGTGTATTCATCACAGTAGCATCTGATCATATCTTCCAGCACTCGATTGACTCGTTCAGTCTGCCCGTCCGTTTGTGGATGGTAGGCAGTGGATTGCAACTTCTGACAACCCAGCTGGCTCATGAGCTCGATCCAGAACTGACTCGTAAACTTTGGATCTCTGTCTGACACAATACTCGAAGGCATGCCATGCAAACGATACACACACTGCAAAAAGATGGAAGCAGTACCTTTGGCATCCAACGAAGCTGGTGCCGGTGCAACGGTGAGACATTTGGTAAACTTGTCCACCATCACCACAATCTGAGAATTCTTTTTGGCAGTCAATGGCAAATCTGTGATGAAATCAATGGTAACTTGATCCCAAGGCTTGGCAGGAATAGGCAATGGTTGTAACAATCCAGCAGCAGGTTGATTCAGGCTCTTGACACTCTGGCAAACTGGGCACTCTTTGACATACTTGGCAACATCCTCTTGCATTCTGGGCCAATAATAATACCGAGCAAGGTCCTTGCACATCTTGTCCCTTCCAGGATGTCCACTGAACACATTATCATGATGCAACATCAACAACTCTGTCTTGAAGGAAGCATTGTCTGGAATGATCAATCTCTTGGGCTGTTGGGAAGAAGGTGCATAATACAGCAATCCATTGTGCTCAGATACTGCATCCATATTCATATGATTCAAAATGGATGGCACTGGAACCTTCTGTTTCCAACACTTTTTAATCGATCCGATAAACCTGTCAGTCCTGTACAGCTGTTGCAATCTCTTGAGCAGTGCCTGGTCTTGTTGCAAACCCACAGCAACAGAATTCAAAACCACTTCTGGAGGTCTACTCAGCAAGTCAGCAATACAATTCTTCTTTCCCTCGATGTATTGAATATCCAGATTAAAATCAGCTAGTCTGTTCAACCATCCACTTTGCACACCATTCAGATCCTTCTGAGTGGGCAAATGAGTCAAGGGCCTGTGATCAGTAAAGACCACATTCTTTGGTTGTCCCAGCAAATAACTCCTGAAACGCCACACCGTGAGCCTCATAGCAAGAAATTCCTTTTCATACACAGAATATTTGAGTTCGGCGCCCTCCAGCTTTTTGGAATAATATCCGAGGGGATGATACATGCCATCAACGAGCTGGGTGAGAACTCCTCCAACGGCATACTCCGAAGCATCTGTGAACAGGTAAAATGGCTTGGACATATCCACCAATCTCAAGACTGGATACGTCGTCAAAGCATTCCTGAGAATTTCATACGCTTGCTGAGCATCCTGGGTCCATACAAAAGGCACATCCTGCTTTGTCAGTGCTGTCAAAGGCAGAGCAATCTTGGCAAAATCTTTAATGAACCTCCTGTAAAATCCCACAGCTCCCAAAAAGGACCTGATCTGCCTCTTGTTGGCAGGTCTTGGAAAGGTAGCTATCTTTTCCACGAGTCTCTGGTCAGGCTTGATGCCCTCAGAAGTCACCACAAATCCCAGAAACTTGGTGCTCTGTCGAAAGAACTCGCACTTCTTCATATTCAAATACACTTTGTTTTTCTTCAGACACTTCAAAACAGTTCGAACATGCTCCTTGTGTTCCTCTTTGGTCTTGCTGAAGATGAGGATATCATCCAGAAACACCACCACAAAAGTATCCATGTGGGGCTTGAGCATCTCATTCATCCAGGATTGAAACGTCGCCGGAGCATTGGTCAACCCAAATGGCATCACTCGAAACTGATATGAGCCATACCTCGTTCTGAAAGCTGTTTTGTGTCTGTCCTTCTTTGCTACAGGAATTTGGTGATACCCCGAATTCAAATCCAGCGCTGTGAAGTACTTGGCTCCAGACAGTTGATCCAACAACTCATCAATGTTTGGCAAGGGATAACTGTCCTTGACTGTCTGCTGATTGAGCATCCTGTAATCCACACACATGCGCAGATCACCATTCTTCTTCTTCACGAACAACACATTGGAACCAAAAGGCGAAGTGGATG
>WKLD01000052.1:0-24766 GCA_011316045.1 Picochlorum costavermella | reverse complement strand
ACACAATTCTTGGTACGTCCGACAGAAACACACGTGCCCTACCAACATACCCAACAGAGCAAGTTGGCCAAAGAAAAAGCCTTGAACTTTAATTTCATCATGGTTGGACAGACTTCCACAGGATACCCACCAGCAGCAGAGGGGGTGAGCAGGTCTTGCCAGGCAATTCGCGCGGTGGGTTGCCCAGCGACATGAAGCCCAAGAACAAGCCTCTTCAAGGAAAACTCTATTGCGATGTCCAACTGAGGGATCTGGTCCCTTCGATTGGTGAGGAGGATGGGAAGCGTCTCTTTGATGTGGTTGTTCAGCCACGTAAGAAAACCGAGGTCGTTTTCACCCGTCCGGTTCAAGCGAACAAGCAGGAAGATCATGTGTTCCTGTCGTGGCCGCTAATTGACGGCATCGGACTGAAAGGCGGGCGGAACCTTGAAGGTGTCATGGGGAGCAAGCAGGAGAAGAAGAACTGCTCAAGCAGGACGAATGAGCTCCTCAAGTGCGAAGGCCCCGTGATTCCAGTTTTGATGGAATTGGAGAAAGAACATTTTGGTAAGAAGAAAAGCGTTGATGCACAGTATTTGGTGTCGTTTCGTCCCAACAAGAATGAGAAGAAGGTTGAAGGAGCAGAGGGACGCTCTACCTACAAGACGACCTCTCAGATCTTGGCATCTGCCCACAAAGACCTGAAAGACGCGAAACGTAATTTGGCTGATAAGAACGATGCAATGTATGACGAACTCCAGAAACGTCTTGCCAAAGATCGCGAGACCTATCAGAAGAACCTGGATAGACTGGATTCTAAAGGGGATGATGTCACGGACGAAATGGAGGTCCTGTCCAAACAGATGCGCAACTTGTCACCGACCCACAGGCAGTTTGTTGATCAGGCAGGTCTTCGCCTGGTGCACAATGCATTGACAAAGTTTCCAAATGACCCTTATCGAGCATTGAAGTATATTGCTGCAATCGGTGAGAGGAACTGGATGACTGAGCTGACAGTTGATCAGGAGACTCTCCCTGAGAATATCAAGCCTGAATACGTGCTTGGGGCAGCGTTTGAAGCCATCCCTGCGTGCTACTTTCGCATGCTGCAGGAGTTGAAGCAGAAAGTGTACATTGACATATCTTCCAAGACCAGTTCTGATCAAACCGTGTTTCCCAGTGGCTTGGTGAAGAAAGTTTGGATCTCTGCTGCGAGCTCAGACAGCTCTTTCCAGATGACAGATGATGACGAGGAGAATCTTCGCAGCGCCATCAAGGATATGTGCAACAAGGTGGCCGTGGACGAAGAATCTTGTGATGCATTTCTGGATGAACTGATTAACGAGAAGGTGAAGAGGGATACGGGCTTCGACGTGATTGTGTGGTTGCAGGACCAGGAAGTGAGTGAGAATGACATCCGTGGGAACCACTTCATTTTGGTGCAATCCAAAGGCATCGGGAGTCAAAGGAAGAATCCAAAGGTTGGGGTTGAAATTTACAACAGCAGACTCGAGGAACTGAGCAAGAAACGCCCAGAACGTCTCAAACCTTATCTGTTTTTCCAAATGTACTGGGCTTCGAACGTGACATGGGTTCATGACTTGGATAGCAAAAATAATGGCCAGTTGAAGTCAGCTTTGGCAGAAGGTACGAATTGTCATTTTTGTGTGTGCTTTTTTTTTCTCCAGTGCTTCCTACTTGCCTTCCACCGCAGTATCCCACCGCATCTACTATATATATATATTTCCCTCCTGCAGGTCGCATCAAAAAGTTCACCTTTTTGGAGATGGCGGAGGTCATTACAAAGGATTCGTTCAAGGAGATTGTGACAAGGTTGTGCTCGCCACATGGATCTCACACATCCACGTCAAGCCTGACAAGATTCAAAAAGCGAAAAGCGCAAGATAAGGCGCTGAAGGCACTCGAAAAGTGTCGTTCACCCCGAGGCCAGTTCTTCAAGACCAGCCCAGGGAGGATCTATTGGTCTGTGACTTTGCCATGCGGTTCCGGCAAGGCCATCTTGTCATTACTGGACACTATTGCTGTTGAGAAAGAATTACTCGAGCAACTCCATAAACAATACCCGTCTCTGTGTATGGTCAAGGTACGACACTGTGGCATCTTTTTTTAGTGATTTAGTGAGAAAAATATACGCTCTGGTGTCATCGATCCAATGATGCTGAAACTGATGTGTCCGGTTGTTTTCTTTTTGAAATTTCAGGATATCGATTTGGTGATCCAAACAGCTCGAGAATGGTTCAATCACGAGCATTCTCAACATGCAGACTCGGCCAAGCCTTACTATTACGTCATCTGCAGTGGAGACGAAAATGCCACCGCTCCAGAAATGCGTATTCTGCCTGTGAAACACCTTGAAAATGTTCTTGAGAAGCATCGGCGAGACGGCACACTCGGTCGCTGTCGTTTCTTCTGCACTGTACAAAGTGGAGGGNCTTTTTGTGATGTCATCAAGGGATTCCAAGAAAATCCCTTGGAGCCCTTGTTCGGGTCATTTGTGAAGGATGAGGCACATGTGATGTGTGATGATAATAGCGGAAAATACACCATTGGCGTGGATGTGCCGTGCATGTGGAGTTTATCTCTTTCTGCGACTCCGAAGATCTCCAAAAAGAGGCAGAAGTATTTGAGGGATAGGTACGGCAATACATTTGACGACGTGGGGACCCAGCCGATTGTGACAACAGAACCGGTTGACGAGGGAAGAAACGACAGCATCCCGTGTTCTGAGTCAAACGAGAAAAGTGNAAAGCGAGTCTGAGGACATGTGTTGTGAAACTCCAGTTTTGACAAACCCATCAGATGATGATGACGACGAGGACGAGGACATGGAAGATAGCATGTGCTCTGATTGGACACATCCGGAACCTCCAGATAATCTTGAAAAGTTTCCACAACTGTACGGGATCCCTCCAGATGCTCATGACGCAGACGAATCTGACCCAGCACTGGAAGAAGCGGACAAGAAAGGCGGTTTGCAACACATTCAGATGCTTTCTGATGATTTGCTTTTTGACAGGGTATCCGGGACTTCTGACGACCTGATTGGCAGAATTGTACAACGTCTACAGGCACTGGACAACAAAGATTGGAATAACGAGTTGAGAAAGATCGAGGAAGAGGAACAGGTGCCCATCGCGATGTTTCTCGTAGAGGAGAGGAAAAAACACCCTGGGTCCTTCAAGGCCACGTACGACACAACTCAGAAGACGTACGTGCCTAAACACACACCCAGCATTTTGCTCGAAACATCTGAAGCAACCAAATTGATTGTAATTGGGAGACGTGATATCGATGATGGTGACCCTGGATGGTTTTTCATGCGCAACAAGGCTCGTGGCGTCCAAGTGCACGACATCTCCTCGTTGGGTGGGCAAGAGAACAGGATCGGACCAGTAGCTCCAGGGGGGTGCACCTCGTTCTATGAGGCGATTCACGGCGACGAGAAGATCTTGTGTCCATTTCAGGTGGAATTCATGAAGTTTGGACACCGGTGCGCTGAGAAGATCGGGTTTGCTCCTGGTGCACTGTCCGAGTCGTTTTTGAAGTCATTTCTGGGCATCTCAGACGCGGACCCCGAAGACATTCAGCCTGATTGCGAGGGTATTACCGTGAAGGATCCGTCAAAACACTGGATTCAGTTGGAAAAAAGAAACGGCAGGTCTCTGCGATGTACCTTGCAGGATTTGTACTGTTGCTGGATGCTGGTCAAGCTGTTCATGGCCAAGAAGGTCACCAAGACCATTGTCTTTTGCCCCAATGTGATGGTTGCACGCCATTGCCAGGCACTTTTTTGTCATTTGGTGAGCATTGTAGGTCAGGAATGCCAAATATACACCGCGACCGTGTTTCAGAGCGAAGGGAATGGGAAATTGCAAATGACTCTCCAGCAGCGCCGGCGTCGCATTGCCGAGTTTCTTCGGTCGGAACGAGGTGTCCTCTTCAACTTCAACATTTTGTCGGTAGGGATCAACCTGCCACCCGTGGACTGCGTTCTTTTGCACTCTCCTTCTGACAACGATGAGACAATTGTGCAGCGCTTTGGTCGAGGGCTGAGGATCGACCCTGCAAACCTAGACAAGATATGCATTCTGGCGCTGCCTTGCACTGATCCGTACCTGGTCGGGGGTGTAGAAGAGGAAGAGATCGAGGCAGCGTTGGGGGTACGTCCCGAAAGCGTATTCAAGGATTTCTCCAATGCTGTCCAAGTCACCAGCTGCATGGCAGATCCCAAGATCAATGTGGGCATCGGCAGAGCATTCAGTCGCATGTTCGAAGGGGTATCGTCATCATCATACAGCGGTGCTGACGTGGAATCGTCCCGTCGTCTGTTTTACCTGGGCGTCATGGACATGGAGGGGCAGGGATGCAAGGCTGTTCCTGTCAGCTGCGGGGACTTCTTGTTGCTGGATGCCCTGGTACGCACGTGTGGACGACAGCCTTTGGTGCCTCTGGACCTTCTTACCAAGATTCGAATCATCATAGAGTGTTATGATCGAAATAACAAGGAGTGGTTCTCTCAGTCTTTCACCCATCCAGAGCATCCAGAGTGGAAGGTGGGGTCGTGGTTGAGCAGGTTGATCCAGGAGTATCTCAATGGCAAAGTTTCTGAGGACGTCAAGGCTCAGATGGAGGAGCACAAGGAGCTTGTGGAGAGAATCGAGCAGACAAGACAAGCAAGACAAGCCAGAGAAGGAAAGCAGCCAGTACCAGATGACATGGAAAAGATTCCTATCATTATGGACTGCTACGATCAAAATGGCAGGGAGTGGTTCTCTCAGGAATACACCCACCCAAAGCACCCGGAGTGGAAGGTGGGGTCGTGGTTGAGCACATTGATCCAGAAGTATCTCAATGGCAAAGTATCTGAGGACGTCAAGGCTCGAATGGAGGAGCACAAGGAGCTTGTGGAGAGAATCGAGCAGACAAGACAAGCAAGACAAGCCAGAGAAGGAAAGCAGCCAGTACCAGATGACATTGGCAAGGTTCGAATCATCATGGACTGCTACGATCAAAATGGCAGGGAGTGGTTCTTTCAGTCTTTCACCCACCCAAAGCACTCTGAGTGGAAGGTTGGACATTGGTTGAATGAATTGATCCAAAAGTATCTCAATGGCAAAGTATCTGAGGACGTCAAGGCTCGAATGGAGGAGCACAAGGAGCTTATGGAGAGAATCGAGCAGACAAGACAAGCAAGACAAGCCAGAGAAGGGAAGCAGCCAGTACCAGATGATTTGGAAAAGATTCCTATCATCATGGACTGCTACGATCAAAATGGCAGGGAGTGGTTCTCTCAGGAATACACCCATCCAGAGCACTCTGAGTGGCAGGTAGGGAAGTGGTTGAACAGGTTGATCCAGAAGTATCTCAATGGCAAAGTATCTGAGGACGTCAAGGCTCGAATGGAGGAACACCCGGAGCTTGTTGAGAGGATCCAGCAGACAAGACAAGCAAGACAAGCCAGAGAAGGAAAGCAGCCAGTACCAGATGATATGGAGAAGATTCCAATCATCATGGACTGCTACGATCAAAATGGCAGGGAGTGGTTCTCCAAATTATACACCCACCCAAAGCACCCGGAGTGGAAGGTGGGGNTCGTGGTTGAATGAATTGATCCAGAAGTATCTCAATGGCAAAGTGTCTGAGGACGTCAAGACTCGGATGGAGGAACACCCTGAACTTGTGGAGAGGATCGAGCAGACAAGACAAGCAAGACAAGCCAGAGAAGGGAAGCAGCCAGTACCAGATGATTTGGAAAAGATTCCTATCATCATGGACTGCTACGATCAAAATGGCAGGGAGTGGTTCTCCAAATTATACACCCACCCAAAGCACCCGGAGTGGAAGGTGGGGTCGTGGTTGAGCACATTGATCCAGAAGTATCTCAATGGCAAAGTATCTGAGGACGTCAAGGCTCGAATGGAGGAACACCCGGAGCTTGTTGAGAGGATCCAGCAGACAAGACAAGCAAGACAAGCCAGAGAAGGGAAGCAGCCAGTACCAGATGATATGGAAAAGATTCCTATCATCATGGACTGCTACGATCAAAATGGCAGGGAGTGGTTCTCTCAGGAATACACCCATCCAGAGCACTCTGAGTGGCAGGTAGGGAAGTGGTTGAACAGGTTGATCCAGAAGTATCTCAATGGCAAAGTATCTGAGGACGTCAAGGCTCGAATGGAGGAACACCCGGAGCTTGTTGAGAGGATCCAGCAGACAAGACAAGCAAGACAAGCCAGAGAAGGAAAGCAGCCAGTACCAGATGATATGGAGAAGATTCCAATCATCATGGACTGCTACGATCAAAATGGCAGGGAGTGGTTCTCCAAATTATACACCCACCCAAAGCACCNGGAGTGGAAGGTGGGGTCGTGGTTGAATGAATTGATCCAGAAGTATCTCAATGGCAAAGTGTCTGAGGACGTCAAGACTCGGATGGAGGAACACCCTGAACTTGTGGAGAGAATCGAGCAGACAAGACAAGCAAGACAAGCCAGAGAAGGAAAGCAGCCAGTACCAGATGATATGGAGAAGATTCCAATCATCATGGACTGCTACGATCAAAATGGCAGGGAGTGGTTCTCCAAATTATACACCCACCCCAAGCACCCGGAGTGGAAGGTTGGGCAGTGGTTGGACACATTGATTCAGAAGTATCTCAATGGCAAACTTTCTGGGGGTGTCAAGGCTCGGATGAGGGAACACCCGGATCTTATGGAGAGGATCCATCAGACCAGGCAACGAAGAGAGAACAAAAGGAAAAGGGCAGATTGTGCTTGAAAGTAAGTTTACAGGGCGAATTCTTCTCCTCGCTCGGTTGTAAACTCATAAAAATGCTGAGTGTAAGGTTATACCAAACTATTAAATACCAAAAGAAAAACAGAAGGGTTTCTTGATTTGATACGGGTGACACCAGAAGTACAGTGAGATAGATATGGTGATATCTTGTAAATACTACCGTATTCATCATCATTCGTCTTCCCTTGCTCTTTTCTTTGCATGCTTTTTCTTTTCCCAATCCAGCCTAAAATCGTACCCCAATTCACCGAAATAAAAACTATGGAACTCCTGACAAGCACTGTCAAAATCCTTCTTGCTCATGAGATGCCCCCACCTTCTTGCCACTGCACTCTCTTTTTGAATATCGCTCGTTTTCCTGAACACATCTGGCCTCTTGCCTTGTTCATTCTCCGTGTTTTTCCACCTGCCTTCCCTCAGCATCGCGTCTTTATGCTGCTGATACATCTCAGACCATGAAACGCTCTCTCTTCGCTCCCTGGTCTGCTGGATCCTCTCCACAAGTTCAGGGTGCTCCTCCATTCGAGCCTTGACGTCCTCAGACAATCTGCCATTGAGATACTTCTGGATCAACGTGCTCAACCATTGTCCAACCTTCCACTCTGGATGCTCAGGGTGGGTGTATGCTTTGGAGAACCACTCCCTGCCACTTCCATCGTAGCATTCAATGATGATTCGAATCTTCTCCATGTCGTCTGGCAAAGGATTCTCTCTTCGTTGCCTGGTCTGCTGGATCCTCTCCATAAGATCCGGGTGGTCCTTCATCCGAGTCTTGACGTCCTCAGACACTTTGCCATTGAGATACTTCTGAATCAATGAGTCCAACCACGACCCCACCTTCCACTCCGGGTGCTTTGGGTGGGTGTATAATTTGGAGAACCACTCCCTGCCATTTTGATTATAGCATTCCATGATGATTCCAATCTTCTCCAAATCATCTGGTACTGGCTGCTTCCCTTCTCTGGCTTGTCTTGCTTGTCTTGTCTGCTCGATCCTCTCCACAAGTTCAGGGTGCTCCTCTATTCGAGTCTTGACATCAGCAGACAATCTGCAATTGAGATACCTCTGGATCAACTTGTCCAACCACCGTCCAACCTGCCACTCTGGATGGTCTGGGTGGATGTATTGACTAGAGAACCACTCCCTGCCATTTTGATCGTAGCATTCCATGGTGATTCGAATCTTCTCCATGTCATTTGGCACTGGCTGCTTTCCTTCTCTGGCTTGTCTTGCTTGTCTTGTCTGCTCGATCCTCTCCATAAGCTCCTGGTGCTCCTCTATTCGAGTCTTGACATCAGCAGACAATCTGCAATTGAGATACCTCTGGATCAACTTGTCCAACCACCGTCCAACCTGCCACTCTGGACGGTCTGGGTGGATGTATTGACTAGAGAACCACTCCCTGCCATTTTGATCGTAGCAGTCCATGACGATTCCAATCTTCTCCATGTCATTTGGCACTGGCTGCTTTCCTTCTCTGGCTTGTCTTGCTTTTCTCAGCATGGCAGGACAGAGTACCACAGAGCACTCTTCAGCAGCAGCAGCATCTGAGCAGCAGCGACAGGCGTCCTTGGCCCAGGAGGAGCATCTCGCTGGCAGATTGTCTGATGATGCCAGGGCTGAGGGGGAGGGTCACCCAGAGCTTGTGGAGAGAATTGAGCTGACCAGGCATGCAAGGCAAGCAAGAGATGGATTCATGTCACTCCCACATGATGTGGAGAAGGTCCCTATTCTCATGGAGTGCTTCAATCTCAATGACAGGCAGTGGTTCTCTTTCAACNACATCCACCCAGAGCATCCTGAATGGAAGGTTGGACAGTGGCTGATCACGTTGATCCAGAAGTATCTCAATGGCAGATTGTCTGCTGAGGCCAAGGCTCGGATGGAGGAATATCCGGAGCTTGTGGACAGGTTGGAAACGCTCGAGAAATGTCAGACACAGGTGGGTATGAGAAATTGCTGGATCCNNNNCAGAAACGGCTACCATCATGTCTCCTGATCAGCTGTCTGCTGGACATGCTCAAAGAATCCGAGAGACTACGACACCTGGCGTCACGTACACACTTTTGACCCGATTGACAGTCTGTGACAATAAAAGGACCAATCTTTGTAACAAATCAAGTAATGCGTACTTCTCACAAGAAACGTCTTAAGACTACGAAGGCGTTTTGCTCTGCAAGCCCTTGTGGAGGACGCCATGGGTGTGGGTCGTAGTGTTCAAGTCGAGCCACCCACGAAGGCAAATCTATATACAAATTAGAAAAAACAGCGGTAATTTTCATCCTTTTTTCCCACGTTGGCTTTTCTTGTCGTGGGAACCAGTCTGGGGGGTAGACTGCCGAGAACCCTCGCTGGAAGTCTTCTAGAAGCTCGTAGGTGAGGTTCATCTGCCAGAAACGCGTTGACACATTTGTAGCCACAAGACTTGACTTGCATTCCAAATATTTTGCAGAAATATTTTAACACTACAGTCGAATATTCAAAAACGCAGTCTCCAAAGCACACAAGGCATACATCACTTGTGGTACGTGCGAGAGGAATACGTGCCCCTAAGCAGCATATACTGACCAGCATACTGACCAGAACAGGACATTTGCACACAGATAGAAGCAGCTGGAAACCCCTTTCTCAGCATGGCAGGACGGACTTCCACAGAGCACTCTCCAGCAGCAGCAGCAGCATCTGAGCAGCGGCGACAGGTGTCCTTGGCCCAGGAGGAGCATCTCAATGACCCACTGTCTGATGATGCCAGGGCTGAGGAGGAGGAGCACCCAGAGCTTGTGGAGAGAATTGAGCTGACCAGGCAAGCAAGACAAGCCAGAGAAGGAAATCAGCCAGTGCCAAATGACATGGAGAAGATTCGAATCATCATGGAGTGTTATGACCGCAATGGCAAGGAGTGGTTCTCTCAGGAATACACCCACCCAGAGCATCCCGAGTGGAAAGTTGGACAGTGGTTGAAGATGTTGATCCAGAAGTATCTCAATGGCAGATTGTCTGAGGACGTCAAGGCTCGAATGGAGGAGCACCAGGAGCTTATGGACAGGATCCAGCAGACCAGGCAACGAAGACAAGCCAGATAAGCCAGAGAAGGAAATCTCTCAAGATACGTCAGGCAGAGACGTGCATGAAACGTCTGATCATGGAACGACGACCAGCATTTTTGTTCTTGTTATTGGTCCTGCCAAACATGCATGCTGAAATAAAATTAAAAAACAGATCAGATGCGCTTGCATGAGCACACAGACACTTTTGACCCGTCGATTGATAAAATATGCGTTGAGAAATAACATCAAGAAAAAATCATTGTAATATAGATTGTGATATGCTTTTCCCCGAGAAACGCCTTTTGCTTGTTCGACCACTCGTGGCGTACGACCACTCGAAAACGTGGCTCGTTGTGTGTACTTGTTGACCCACCCACGAAGGCAATGTCATAAGGTAAGGTATATATATAGATGAATATAAATATAAATATAAGGGGGCAACCATTCTCTCTTTTTCAAAATTTTTGGTCTTTTTCCTCGTCGTGCAATCCAGTTAGCGCGCCTGCCCTAGGGAATCTTCTAGAAACGCGTAGGAGGATCCCCCCATCCGCCAGAAACGCGTTGATACATTCGTAGCCACTACTCTTGACTTTCATTCCAATTTTTTGCAGATATTTATCATACATATATTCAACACGTATTCTGCAAGATACAAACAGACAGAAACACAATTCTTGGTACGTCCGACAGAAACACACGTGCCCTACCAACATACCCAACAGAGCAAGTTGGCCAAAGAAAAAGCCTTGGAACTTTAATTTCATCATGGTTGGACAGACTTCCACAGGATACCCACCAGCAGCAGAGGGGGGTGAGCAGGTCTTGCCAGGCAATTCGCGCGGTGGGTTGCCCAGCGACATGAAGCCCAAGAACAAGCATCTTCAAGGAAAACTCTATTGCGATGTCCAACTGAGGGATCTGGTCCCTTCGATTGGTGAGGAGGATGGGAAGCGTCTCTTTGATGTGGTTGTTCAGCCACGTAAGAAAACCGAGGTCGTTTTCACCCGTCCGGTTCAAGCGAACAAGCAGGAAGATCATGTGTTCCTGTCGTGGCCGCTAATTGACGGCATCGGACTGAAAGGCGGGCGGAACCTTGAAGGTGTCATGGGGAGCAAGCAGGAGAAGAAGAACTGCTCAAGCAGGACGAATGAGCTCCTCAAGTGCGAAGGCCCCGTGATTCCAGTTTTGATGGAATTGGAGAAAGAACATTTTGGTAAGAAGAAAAGCGTTGATGCACAGTATTTGGTGTCGTTNCGTCCCAACAAGAATGAGAAGAAGGTTGAAGGAGCAGAGGGACGCTCTACCTACAAGACGACCTCTCAGATCTTGGCATCTGCCCACAAAGACCTGAAAGACGCGAAACGTAATTTGGCTGATAAGAACGATGCAATGTATGACGAACTCCAGAAACGTCTTGCCAAAGATCGCGAGACCTATCAGAAGAACCTGGATAGACTGGATTCTAAAGGGGATGATGTCACGGACGAAATGGAGGTCCTGTCCAAACAGATGCGCAACTTGTCACCGACCCACAGGCAGTTTGTTGATCAGGCAGGTCTTCGCCTGGTGCRCAATGCATTGACAAAGTTTCCAAATGACCCTTATCGAGCATTGAAGTATATTGCTGCAATCGGTGAGAGGAACTGGATGACTGAGCTGACAGTTGATCAGGAGACTCTCCCTGAGAATATCAAGCCTGAATACGTGCTTGGGGCAGCGTTTGAAGCCATCCCTGCGTGCTACTTTCGCATGCTGCAGGAGTTGAAGCAGAAAGTGTACATTGACATATCTTCCAAGACCAGTTCTGATCAAACCGTGTTTCCYAGTGGCTTGGTGAAGAAAGTTTGGATCTCTGCTGCGAGCTCAGNCAGCTCTTTCCAGATGACAGATGATGACGAGGAGAATCTTCGCAGCGCCATCAAGGATATGTGCAACAAGGTGGCCGTGGANCGAAGAATCTTGTGATGCATTTCTGGATGAACTGATTAACGAGAAGGTGAAGAGGGATACGGGCTTCGACGTGATTGTGTGGTTGCAGGACCAGGAAGTGAGTGAGAATGACATCCGTGGGAACCACTTCATTTTGGTGCAATCCAAAGGCATCGGGAGTCAAAGGAAGAATCCAAAGGTTGGGGTTGAAATTTACAACAGCAGACTCGAGGAACTGAGCAAGAAACGCCCAGAACGTCTCAAACCTTATCTGTTTTTCCAAATGTACTGGGCTTCGAACGTGACATGGGTTCATGACTTGGATAGCAAAAATAATGGCCAGTTGAAGTCAGCTTTGGCAGAAGGTACGAATTGTCATTTTTGTGTGTGCTTTTTTTTTCTCCAGTGCTTCCTACTTGCCTTCCACCGCAGTATCCCACCGCATCTACTATATATATATNTTNCCCTCCTGCAGGTCGCATCAAAAAGTTCACCTTTTTGGAGATGGCGGAGGTCATTACAAAGGATTCGTTCAAGGAGATTGTGACAAGGTTGTGCTCGCCACATGGATCTCACACATCCACGTCAAGCCTGACAAGATTCAAAAAGCGAAAAGCGCAAGATAAGGCGCTGAAGGCACTCGAAAAGTGTCGTTCACCCNGAGGCCAGTTCTTCAAGACCAGCCCAGGGNAGGATCTATTGGTCTGTGACTTTGCCATGCGGTTCCGGCAAGGCCATCTTGTCATTACTGGACACTATTGCTGTTGAGAAAGAATTACTCGAGCAACTCCATNAANAATACCCNGTCTCTGTGTATGGTCAAGGTACGACACTGTGGCATCTTTTTTTAGTGATTTAGTGAGAAAAATATACGCTCTGGTGTCATCGATCCAATGATGCTGAAACTGATGTGTCCGGTTGTTTTCTTTTTGAAATTTCAGGATATCGATTTGGTGATCCAAACAGCTCGAGAATGGTTCAATCACGAGCATTCTCAACATGCAGACTCGGCCAAGCCTTACTATTACGTCATCTGCAGTGGAGACGAAAATGCCACCGCTCCAGAAATGCGTATTCTGCCTGTGAAACACCTTGAAAATGTTCTTGAGAAGCATCGGCGAGACGGCACACTCGGTCGCTGTCGTTTCTTCTGCACTGTACAAAGTGGAGGGGCTTTTTGTGATGTCATCAAGGGATTCCAAGAAAATCCCTTGGAGCCCTTGTTCGGGTCATTTGTGAAGGATGAGGCACATGTGATGTGTGATGATAATAGCGGAAAATACACCATTGGCGTGGATGTGCCGTGCATGTGGAGTTTATCTCTTTCTGCGACTCCGAAGATCTCCAAAAAGAGGCAGAAGTATTTGAGGGATAGGTACGGCAATACATTTGACGACGTGGGGACCCAGCCGATTGTGACAACAGAACCGGTTGACGAGGGAAGAAACGACAGCATCCCGTGTTCTGAGTCAAACGAGAAAAGTGAAAGCGAGTCTGAGGACATGTGTTGTGAAACTCCAGTTTTGACAAACCCATCAGATGATGACGACGAGGACGAGGACATGGAAGATAGCATGTGCTCTGATTGGACACATCCGGAACCTCCAGATAATCTTGAAAAGTTTCCACAACTGTACGGGATCCCTCCAGATGCTCATGACGCAGACGAATCTGACCCAGCACTGGAAGAAGCGGACAAGAAAGGCGGTTTGCAACACATTCAGATGCTTTCTGATGATTTGCTTTTTGACAGGGTATCCGGGACTTCTGACGACCCGATTGGCAGAATTGTACAACGTCTACAGGCACTGGACAACAAAGGTTGGAATAACGAGTTGAGAAAGATCGAGGAAGAGGAACAGGTGCCCATTGCGATGTTTCTCGTAGAGGAGAGGAGCAAACACCCTGGGTCCTTCAAGGCCACGTACGACACAACTCAGAAGACGTACGTGCCTAAACACACACCCAGCATTTTGCTCGAAACRTCTGAAGCAACCNAAATTGATTGTAATTGGGAGACGTGATATCGATGATGGTGACCCTGRATGGTTTTTCATGCGCAACAAGGCTCGTGGCGTCCAAGTGCACGACATCTCCTCGTTGGGTGGGCAAGAGAACAGGATCGGACCAGTAGCTCCAGGGGGGTGCACCTCGTTTTATGAGGCGATTCACGGCGACGAGAAGATCTTGTGTCCATTTCAGGTGGAATTCATGAAGTTTGGACACCGGTGCGCTGAGAAGATCGGGTTTGCTCCTGGTGCACTGTCCGAGTCGTTTTTGAAGTCATTTCTGGGCATCTCAGAAATAGGCGCGGACCCCCAAGACATTCAGCCTGATTGCGAGGGTATCGCCGTGAAGGATCCGTCAAAACACTGGATTCAGTTGGAAAAAAGAAACGGCAGGTCTCTGCGATGTACCTTGCAGGATTTGTACTGTTGCTGGATGCTGGTCAAGCTGTTCATGGCCAAGAAGGTCACCAAGACCATTGTCTTTTGCCCCAATGTGATGGTTGCACGCCATTGCCAGGCACTTTTTTGTCATTTGGTGAGCATTGTAGGTCAGGAATGCCAAATATACACCGCGACCGTGTTTCAGAGCGAAGGGAATGGGAAATTGCAAATGACTCTCCAGCAGCGCCGGCGTCGCATTGCCGAGTTTCTTCGGTCGGAACGAGGTGTCCTCTTCAACTTCAACATTTTGTCGGTAGGGATCAACCTGCCACCCGTGGACTGCGTTCTTTTGCACTCTCCTTCTGACAACGATGAGACAATTGTGCAGCGCTTTGGTCGAGGGCTGAGGATCGACCCTGCAAACCCAGACAAGATATGCATTCTGGCGCTGCCTTGCACTGATCCGTACCTGGTCGGGGGTGTAGAAGAGGAAGAGATCGAGGCAGCGTTGGGGGTACGTCCCGAAAGCGTATTCAAGGATTTCTCCAATGCTGTCCAAGTCACCAGCTGCATGGCAGATCCCAAGATCAATGTGGGCATCGGCAGAGCATTCAGTCGCATGTTCGAAGGGGTATCGTCATCATCATACAGCGGTGCTGACGTGGAATCGTCCCGTCGTCTGTTTTACCTGGGCGTCATGGACATGGAGGGGCAGGGATGCAAGGCTGTTCCTGTCAGCTGCGGGGACTTCTTGTTGCTGGATGCCCTCGTACGCACGTGTGGACGACAGCCTTTGGTGCCTCTGGACCTTCTTACCAAGATTCGAATCATCATAGAGTGCTATGATCGAAATGACAAGGAGTGGTTCTCCAAAATATACACGCACCCAGAGCATCCAGAGTGGAAAGTTGGACAGTGGTTGGACAAGTTGATCCAGAAGTATCTCAATGGCAGATTGTCTGAGGACGTCAAGGGTCGAATGGAGGAGCACCAGGAGCTTATGGAGAGGATCCAGCAAACCAGGCAACGAAGAGAGAATCCCTTACCAGATGACATGGAGAAGATTCGAATCATCATGGAGTGTTATGATCGAAATGGCAGGGAGTGGTTCTCCAAAGCATACACCCACCCAAAGCGCTCGGAGTGGAAGGTTGGACAATGGTTGAACACGTTGATCCAGAAGTATCTCACTGACAGATTGTCTGAGGACGTGAAGACTCGGGTGGAGGAGCACCCTGAGCTTATGGAGAGGATCGAGCAGACAAGACAAGCAAGACAAGCCAGAGAAGGAATCCTGCCAGTCCCAAATGATGTGGAGAAGATTGGAGTCATCATGGACTGCTACGATCAAAATGACAAGGAGTGGTTCCCTATGAAATACACGCACCCAGAGCACTCTGAGTGGAAGGTGGGGTTTTGGTTGGACAAGTTGATCCAGAGGTATCTCAATTGCAGATTGTCTGCTGATGTCAAGGCTCAAATGGAGGAGCACCCTGAACTTGTGGAGAGGATCCAGCAGACCAGGCAACGAAGAGAGAATCCCTTACCAGATGACATGGAGAAGATTCGAATCATCATGGGATGCTACGATCAAAATGGCAGGGAGTGGTTCTCTCGGGAATACACCCACCCAAAGCACCCGGAGTGGAAGGTGGGGTTTTGGTTGGACTCATTGATCCAGAAGTATCTCAATGGCAAAGTGTCTGAGGACGTCAAGGCTCGAATGGAGGAGCACCCTGAACTTGTGGAGAGGATCAAGCAGACAAGACAAGCAAGACAAGCCAGAGAAGGAAATCTTCCAGTGCCAGACAACTTGGAGAAGATTCGAATCATCATGGACTGCTATGATCGAAATGACAAGGAGTGGTTCCCTGTGAAATACATCCACCCATACAATCCAGAGTGGAAAGTTGGACAGTGGTTGAACACATTGATCCAGAAGTATCTGAATGGCAAAGTGTCTGAGGACGTCAAGGCTCGAATGGAGGAGCACCCTGAACTTGTGGAGAGGATCCAGCAGACCAGGCAACGAAGAGAGAATCCCTTACCAGATGACATGGAGAAGATTCGAATCATCATGGACTGCTACGATCAAAATGGCAGGGAGTGGTTCTTTTATTCTTTCACCCACCCTGAGCATCCGGAGTGGAAGGTTGGACGGTGGTTGGACTCATTGATCCAGAAGTATCTCAATGGCAAAGTATCTGAGGACGTCAAGGCTCGAATGGAGGAGCAGCAGGAGCTTATGGAGAGGATCCAGCAGACCAGGGAGCGAAGAGAGAACAAAAGGAAAAGGGCAGATTGTGCTTGAAAGTAAGTTTACAGGGCGAATTCTTCTCCTCGCTCGGTTGTAAACTCATAAAAATGCTGAGTGTAAGGTTATACCAAACTATTAAATACCAAAAGAAAACAGAAGGGTTTCTTGATTTGATACGGGTGACACCAGAAGTACAGTGAGATAGATATGGTGATATCTTGTAAATACTACCATATTCATCATCATTCGTCTTCCCTTGCTCTTTTCTTTGCATGCTTTTTCTTTTCCCAATCCAGCCTAAAATCGTACCCCAATTCACCGAAATAAAAACTATGGAACTCCTGACAAGCACTGTCAAAATCCTTCTTGCTCATGAGATGCCCCNACCTNCTTGCCACTGCACTCTCTTTTTGAATATCGCTCGTTTTCCTGAACACATCTGGCCTCTTGCCTTGTTCATTCTCCGTGTTTTTCCACCTGCCTTCCCTCAGCATCGCGTCTTTATGCTGCTGATACATCTCAGACCATGAAACGCTCTCTCTTCGCTCCCTGGTCTGCTGGATCCTCTCCACAAGTTCAGGGTGCTCCTCCATTCGAGCCTTGACGTCCTCAGACAATCTGCCATTGAGATACTTCTGGATCAACGTGCTCAACCATTGTCCAACCTTCCACTCTGGATGCTCAGGGTGGGNTGTATGCTTTGGAGAACCACTCCCTGCCMMTTCCATCGTAGCATTCAATGATGATTCGAATCTTCTCCATGTCGTCTGGCAAAGGATTCTCTCTTCGTTGCCTGGTCTGCTGGATCCTCTCCATAAGATCCGGGTGGTCCTTCATCCGAGTCTTGACGTCCTCAGACACTTTGCCATTGAGATACTTCTGAATCAATGAGTCCAACCACGACCCCACCTTCCACTCCGGGTGCTTTGGGTGGGTGTATAATTTGGAGAACCACTCCCTGCCATTTTGATTATAGCATTCCATGATGATTCCAATCTTCTCCAAATCATCTGGTACTGGCTGCTTCCCTTCTCTGGCTTGTCTTGCTTGTCTTGTCTGCTCGATCCTCTCCACAAGTTCAGGGTGCTCCTCTATTCGAGTCTTGACATCAGCAGACAATCTGCAATTGAGATACCTCTGGATCAACTTGTCCAACCACCGTCCAACCTGCCACTCTGGATGGTCTGGGTGGATGTATTGACTAGAGAACCACTCCCTGCCATTTTGATCGTAGCATTCCATGGTGATTCGAATCTTCTCCATGTCATTTGGCACTGGCTGCTTTCCTTCTCTGGCTTGTCTTGCTTGTCTTGTCTGCTCGATCCTCTCCATAAGCTCCTGGTGCTCCTCTATTCGAGTCTTGACATCAGCAGACAATCTGCAATTGAGATACCTCTGGATCAACTTGTCCAACCACCGTCCAACCTGCCACTCTGGATGGTCTGGGTGGATGTATTGACTAGAGAACCACTCCCTGCCATTTTGATCGTAGCATTCCATGGTGATTCGAATCTTCTCCATGTCATTTGGTACTGGCTGCTTTCCTTCTCTGGCTTGTCTTGCTTGTCTTGTCTGCTCGATCCTCTCCATAAGATCAGGGTGCTCCTCCATTCGACCNTTGACGTCCTCAGAAACTTTGCCATTCAGATACTTCTGGATGAATGTGTTCAACCACTGTCCAACCTTCCACTCCGGGTGCTCTGGGTGCGTGTATTTCACAGGGAACCACTCCTTGTCATTTCGATCATAGCACTCCATGATGATTCGAATCTTGTCTGGGCCATTGGGAACCTGGATTGAACTTCCTCCTACACGATCGATCCGTTCCTTTAATTCTGGGTATTCGTGAATAAGTGCACGGATACGTTCAGGTAACGCATTGTTCTGGTATTGCTGAGCCAAACTATACAGCCAAAATCCAACATTCCATTCAGGATGCTCTGGATGCTTATATCTCACAGAAAACCACTGATTGCCATTCTTCCTGAAGCATTCATGTATGATATGAATCCTCTCAATTTTGGAAGGCAAAGGACGTGTCGTTTCGGACCGCTTTCTGTGCCTTGCAAGGTTGATCCGCTCCATAAGATCGGCAGATGCTTCTATTTTATCCTTGACATCTTGTGGTATCTTTCCCCTCAGGTACTTTTGTATCATACTATCGAGCCAGTTTCCCACTTTCCACTCAGGATTGTCTGGGTGAGTGTATGATTGGGAAAACCAGTTGGCACTATTTTGTCTGAAACATTGCAGAATAATGTCAACTTTATCGAGGTCTCTGGGAATAGGTGCTGCGTCTTTGTGCTTCTCTCTTCGTTGCCTGGTCAGCTCAATCCTCCCCACTAATTCTGGAAATTTTTCGATTCGTGAACGCACGTCCTCTTGCAGCTTCCCATTCAGATATCTTTGTATGAGGTCACGGAGCCATATCCCTACGTTCCACTCGGGCCGATCGGGGTGTTTGTAAGCCGCCGAAAACCATTCATTTCCGTTCCTTCGAAAGGTTTTCTCGAGTATTGAAACCTTTTCGAGGTCAATAGGAGTATTCCTTTGTCTCGGGTTCATCCACTTGTAGAAAGAAGGCACGAGGATAACATGGACTACATCCAATTCCCTTATTATGATGATACAATGTAATTTAAACTTATTAAATTAATATCAAATACTGGTATTCGTCATGAAATGACGCACAAACACGGACCTCACACTCTACGACACCTGTCACGTCTAAATTATCTAAATAAGAACAGCGATTTAGATCTAAATCCTCTAGAGGATCTGCTTCATTGGGGTCCTCTATTGCCATAAGAGAATTACTCCTCACACACCCAATATTATTTCCTCAAACCTATATTTTATGAAATCTTAGATCAAAACGCATCTATTGATATACTTTACAACGCAATTGATGCAGAATTGACGACACGCGAAGCGATTCTTTNGTGGGCCTTCGTCTATCTTGCGCTTATGCCCTATTAAAATCTCTATTTAATGGGACACTGATAGATCAACGGATTATCGGCGGTTGAGCAGAGCACGGTCGCGTCGCACAGTGCTGCATAAATAATTTCCCCTGAAAATTGGCGACCACAGAAATGAAANTAGAATATATTTTATTATTCTACCGCTCAAAAGCCGCTGCGCAGGGAGGGTCGGGCTGGGGACGGGACCAACGAACAATTGTTAGTTGGTCTCCCGATGGGAACTCTTCCAGGAGCGCTGCCATTNCTGCGTTGCGAATTATTTCATATAAAGTGGTTTTTGTATACAACATGACGTGAGTCAAGCGAATTATTGCCTTGGAGGTCACAACGACCTGGCCGATGAGATTCCGATCGAGTCGCGCCAGGGTTTGTGCTACAGATCCTGTTTCAACACGCAAAACAAACATAATGCTTTATTTGACGTTGTTCAAAAGATCATCTATACGCTTGCAGAGGTATATCTGCACTAATCGGCACCTTGCCATGATAGTCCCAGAGGAGTGTCTCTTCTCCAGTCAAACGAAGAATTTGGTGCCATCNAGGAGTCCATCCTGACCAAAACCGCTGTTTATAGTACAATTTTTCGTCTGAAATGTCGGGAGAAGACTTGATTGGATGACCATTATGGGTACCTGTGCTGAGCAAGGATCCAAGTACATGGATTTCTTCTCTGTTTTTTTCATGAGGGAGTGTCATGGTCGATATAAGCAGTCGTTAACTTTACCAGTGAGTTTTATACATGTATTTAAGTAAANCTTGTGTGGGTATTGGTGGCAGGGCTTGTCTGAACAGAACAGTGAAGGAGGCCGGTTTGAAAATGATCAATTTGTCCCAGACTAGCCCGTCCTTCGTTTGCGTTGACATTTCTCGTAGTCTATTCGTATGAAGATAATTTCTACGTATTGAGAACCGTGTTTGCGTGGCGTTGCATCCGTGATTACATCGGGAATGGACAATGCTGTGCANCAAAGAGCATGAGTTTGTTGGGAGGTTGGGATTCAGCAGTCGTGGTCAACATACGAGCAAACTGCTATGTATCGCTACTAAATTACATAATATTTATCGTTTTAAAGTAGATAAATGTTTGGACAAGCTTTGAAAGGCAATGGTAGCTGTTCTTGACCCTTTTCAGTATGGTTGGGGATGCATGCAGTGAATGGGACTATCAAAGCAGTTATCCGCATTTGTATGCAACACTCACTATTGAATTGACCTATATTATGATATACAATTTGTATTTTGTAGTGTAAACCANTCAACTTAGTGGCCCTGNGNAACACCATATGGTTGGCATTTGGGTAATTCCCTCTTGACATTTAGATGCATAATACTGTAGAATGANNTCTGTAAAACAAATTTTATATGAAAAAATTACTCTTGCCGAAGTATCATATAGCAATCCACCATGCAGGCTCTCCACACAGCCTTATGGATATCTGTCCACAGTTTGAACTACTGTTCAACGGAATGTCGTTACAACGTCGACTATTCCTGCCATTGCCGCCACGAAATACAATTTAATCTGTTATGTAGTAATAATCGATACCTCGTCCGACCAGCTACCCCAGTANTCGCTGCACTGCACTTGTGTCTCCAATGGTCCCCTGAACTCGACCAGCATCTCGTATCTTCTCCATTGACAGAATCCATTATTCACGGGCTATTTTAATGATTTTCCAACATGTTTACATACTCGCACGGCTTACGACCTGATCTATATTTGCGTTGGCCCAAGCTCACATTTGAAATCCATGAAATCGTTCGCGAATTGACCATCGTCAAGAGGGTCTGTTGGAGCATCAACACTCAGTTATAATTTAANTTACCCTAATGATTGTATTTCCTGCAANGTTTGCCTCAAACAGTGGGTCTTATTCGGGCAAAAGGACGAATGCATTGACCAGTATCCCATCGTTAACCATTGGGTCCCATCAATAAGGTCCTTTGACCGTGCGAGTACGAGGTATCTAGGCCTTTTCGACTCTTGCGTCGCGGATTCTGCATCATANNGACCAAAAGTAATACCAAAAGATGCACAATGATCTAAGGTTTAATAAAATATAAGTGGAAGGAAATGAAATGCAGTATGCGCGGAGTAATATTCTTGTACATACACTGGACCCCAATGAAGGACCTCCCGATTTAGATCGGGCTCCTCGCTGGAAGTCTTCTAGAAGCTCGTAGGTGAGGTTCATCTGCCAGAAACGCGTTGACACATTTGTAGCCACAAGACTTGACTTGCATTCCAAANTATTTTGCAGAAATATTTTAATACTACAGTCGAATATTCAAAAACGCAGNNTCCAAAGCACACGAGNCATACATCACTTGTGGTACGTGCGAGAGAACACGTGCCCTAAGCAGCATATATATATACTGACCAGTATACTGACCAGTGCAGGACATTGGCACACACAGCAAAAAGAAAACCTGGGAACACACTTTCTCAGCATGGCAGGACAGAGTACCACAGAGCACTCTTCAGCAGCAGCAGCATCTGAGCAGCAGCGCCAGGTGTCCTTGGCCCAGGAGGAGCATCTCGCTGGCAGATTGTCTGATGATGCCAGGGCTGAGGGGGAGGGTCACCCAGAGCTTGTGGAGAGAATTGAGCTGACCAGGCATGCAAGGCAAGCAAGAGATGGATTCATGTCACTCCCACATGATGTGGAGAAGGTCCCTATTCTCATGGAGTGCTTCAATCTCAATGACAGGCAGTGGTTCTCTTTCAACCACATCCACCCAGAGCATCCTGAATGGAAGGTTGGACAGTGGCTGATCACGTTGATCCAGAAGTATCTCAATGGCAGATTGTCTGCTGAGGCCAAGGCTCGGATGGAGGAATATCCGGAGCTTGTGGACAGGTTGGAAACGCTCGAGAAATGTCAGACACAGGTGGGTATGAGAAATTGCTGGATCCTTTGCAGAAACGGCTACCATCATGTCTCCTGATCAGCTGTCTGCTGGACATGCTCAAAGAATCCGAGAGACTACGACACCTGGCGTCACGTACACACTTTTGACCCGATTGACAGTCTGTGACAATAAAAGGACCAATCTTTGTAACAAATCAAGTAATGCGTACTTCTCACAAGAAACGTCTTAAGACTACGAAGGCGTTTTGCTCTGCAAGCCCTTGTGGAGGACGCCATGGGTGTGGGTCGTAGTGTTCAAGTCGAGCCACCCACGAAGGCAAATCTATATACAAATTAGAAAAAACAGCGGTAATTTTCATCCTTTTTTCCCACGTTGGCTTTTCTTGTCGTGGGAACCAGTCTGGGGGGTAGACTGCCGAGAACCCTCGCTGGAAGTCTTCTAGAAGCTCGTAGGTGAGGTTCATCTGCCAGAAACGCGTTGACACATTTGTAGCCACAAGACTTGACTTGCATTCCAAATATTTTGCAGAAATATTTTAACACTACAGTCGAATATTCAAAAACGCAGTCTCCAAAGCACACAAGGCATACATCACTTGTGGTACGTGCGAGAGGAATACGTGCCCCTAAGCAGCATATACTGACCAGCATACTGACCAGAACAGGACATTTGCACACAGATAGAAGCAGCTGGAAACCCCTTTCTCAGCATGGCAGGACGGACTTCCACAGAGCACTCTCCAGCAGCAGCAGCAGCATCTGAGCAGCGGCGACAGGTGTCCTTGGCCCAGGAGGAGCATCTCAATGACCCACTGTCTGATGATGCCAGGGCTGAGGAGGAGGAGCACCCAGAGCTTGTGGAGAGAATTGAGCTGACCAGGCAAGCAAGACAAGCCAGAGAAGGAAATCAGCCAGTGCCAAATGACATGGAGAAGATTCGAATCATCATGGAGTGTTATGACCGCAATGGCAAGGAGTGGTTCTCTCAGGAATACACCCACCCAGAGCATCCCGAGTGGAAAGTTGGACAGTGGTTGAAGATGTTGATCCAGAAGTATCTCAATGGCAGATTGTCTGAGGACGTCAAGGCTCGAATGGAGGAGCACCAGGAGCTTATGGACAGGATCCAGCAGACCAGGCAACGAAGACAAGCCAGATAAGCCAGAGAAGGAAATCTCTCAAGATACGTCAGGCAGAGACGTGCATGAAACGTCTGATCATGGAACGACGACCAGCATTTTTGTTCTTGTTATTGGTCCTGCCAAACATGCATGCTGAAATAAAATTAAAAAACAGATCAGATGCGCTTGCATGAGCACACAGACACTTTTGACCCGTCGATTGATAAAATATGCGTTGAGAAATAACATCAAGAAAAAATCATTGTAATATAGATTGTGATATGCTTTTCCCCGAGAAACGCCTTTTGCTTGTTCGACCACTCGTGGCGTACGACCACTCGAAAACGTGGCTCGTTGTGTGTACTTGTTGACCCACCCACGAAGGCAATGTCATAAGGTAAGGTATATATATAGATGAATATAAATATAAATATAAGGGGGCAACCATTCTCTCTTTTTCAAAATTTTTGGTCTTTTTCCTCGTCGTGCAATCCAGTTAGCGCGCCTGCCCTAGGGAATCTTCTAGAAACGCGTAGGAGGATCCCCCCATCCGCCAGAAACGCGTTGATACATTCGTAGCCACTACTCTTGACTTTCATTCCAATTTTTTGCAGATATTTATCATACATATATTCAACACGTATTCTGCAAGATACAAACAGACAGAAACACAATTCTTGGTACGTCCGACAGAAACACACGTGCCCTACCAACATACCCAACAGAGCAAGTTGGCCAAAGAAAAAGCCTTGGAACTTTAATTTCATCATGGTTGGACAGACTTCCACAGGATACCCACCAGCAGCAGAGGGGGGTGAGCAGGTCTTGCCAGGCAATTCGCGCGGTGGGTTGCCCAGCGACATGAAGCCCAAGAACAAGCMTCTTCAAGGAAAACTCTATTGCGATGTCCAACTGAGGGATCTGGTCCCTTCGATTGGTGAGGAGGATGGGAAGCGTCTSTTTGATGTGGTTGTTCAGCCACGTAAGAAAACCGAGGTCGTTTTCACCCGTCCGGTTCAAGCGAACAAGCAGGAAGATCATGTGTTCCTGTCGTGGCCGCTAATTGACGGCATCGGACTGAAAGGCGGGCGGAACCTTGAAGGTGTCATGGGGAGCAAGCAGGAGAAGAAGAACTGCTCAAGCAGGACGAATGAGCTCCTCAAGTGCGAAGGCCCCGTGATTCCAGTTTTGATGGAATTGGAGAAAGAACATTTTGGTAAGAAGAAAAGCGTTGATGCACAGTATTTGGTGTCGTTCCACCCCAACAATAATGAGAAGAAGGTTGAAGGAGCAGAGGGACGCTCTACCTACAAGACGACCTCTCAGATCTTGGCATCTGCCCACAAAGACCTGAAAGACGCGAAACGTAA
>WKLD01000048.1:0-40256 GCA_011316045.1 Picochlorum costavermella | reverse complement strand
AATTAGGCGCGGAGAGGCACACGCTACGCTCCACACACACACACACACACACCGTCGACCACTTCATACAGATGTCGACAAATACGCTCACAGGCCGTTGCCGACCGCGAGCGTTCAACCTTCACACGCAGTGAGGGTCGATTTTAGTGTGGGCTGAATATCAGCCAATCATACAGTGGGTACCTCTCTTATTCACAAATATATTGAATTCGAAGTTACGTGAGAGGTAAGAATAGCTCTCATTATATGAAGATGACAGCGATTGTGACAATGATGGTAGATCTCTCCCAGAATCTCTTCATCCTAGAATTTTCCTAGAAATCCACTCCTGCAGGGATGTAGCTCTCTGCTACAAGTGCTGTCAGACATACGTTCGCAAGCCGTTGCCGACTGGAACGTCCAAGATTCACACACAGTGAGGTTCGATGAGAGCGTGTATTGCACTGGCAATGTGCTGGTACAGGAACATCTTAACACATGGCCCTGGATCTCCAGAAAATGAGGCACCCTGGAACGACTGGGGGGCGGCCCCTGCATCAGACATCACCGCAACACCCTAGAACAGTTCCACAAGGCAGACAAGCCACACCAGCAGACAAACAACATAAAGATACATAGATGCATGTACCCCGCCCCCTCCCCCCCCAAAAGACACGGTCAAGGAGCACGCACAACCGGACATCTTCAAGCATCCAGAAACAGGATAGCCCCTCAGGCGAGCGACACGACAGGCGATGCGATGCCTCCGAAAAAGATCATGGACCGAAGTTTGCCGTCAGCAAACGCGTTCCGACTAGTATGTAAAATAATACAAGATAAAGTAAAACCCTGGGCGACCAGCCAAGATGCTATTGCAGCAGACCTGAAGAAAGCGAAAGCAACATCACCTCGCAGCTTCTCGCGACTGCGGCAAGGCCCGGCATGGGTGGGTGGCGCGTGTCTGAAAAATAGCATCCAAATAATTCAATCACTTCTGGGCACTGGTACGGGGAGGTTGGGCGACAGGGGCCACGCCATGCCACATGCAGCGATGCACGGACCCGGGATGCTGCCGGTGCGTCTCGATATGCGGACATCAGGGTGTTGACCAGGTCGAGATAGTCACGCAAAAGGGGTGGAAGGAGCGACACGGCGTCGCTGTGACGACGGGATGCCACACTGCCGTGCCCTCTGAGACCCGCATGGTTGAGCAGAGGTGGGTCACCAAACGCTCACCAGCTCGGCGGTGTGCAGAGCAACTTGCAGCTTGTGTGAGAATGAAACTGAAAACGTCGATGTGACGGTGGTGCACAAACGCACGCTGGTGGGGCAAGGAGAGTCTGATAGTATTGACATGAATCACCTGTTAACGCTTTGTGGAGGATGCTGCGTGCAATGCAGTCGTGGTCGCAGTTCTGTTTTACAGTTTACAATCTTCAGAGTGTATGTAATGGTTCATCATGTCTGGATGCTGCAGTTGGCAAGGGCATGGAGAACCCATCCCTTGCTACTGGAATTGGCACCCTCAGCAAACACAAAATAACACACGGTGTGGGGTGTGGATCTCAGAACACCGCTGGATTGACGTGGATGGCGATATCCCGAAACATCCCGAAACCTCACCTCACCTCACGGCGACCATGGTTGATGCCTTTTCGTATCTGGTCCAAGATAGTTTTCTTGGAGCTAATCAGCAGTCTTCGCGCATCACCCTTGTTTGGCCTGTACACGTGTTCTTCGTACAACTTCGTGCACCTATACACCACGTTCACAAGGGTCCAATTTTGATGCTCCAACGCAAACCCTAGCAGGTCTGGACGTGTCTGAGCAGAGTTTTCTGGATTGGTCTCCACCCGTCTTGAATTTTCTGTGCAATACAGCCCTCCCAGCACATCACCCAGGTAGTAAGCTCCGGAGCTCGAGTTGAAAGAATCGAAGATTTCTGCGAGGTCCTTCGTCATCTTGTCGTTCCACTGCTGCACCACTCCCTGGGGAAACAAGCGACCATAGAACTCCGGTGTGCCACTCTGAAGGAAGGCATACTCGCCCACGAACCCCATTTTCTTGTACAAACAATGCATAAACACGTATCTGACGAGCACGCACTTGGCCATTTTGAGGTACGACCCTGCATTGTGAGTGACTTCTGGCACCTTTATAGAATCCATGTACAGTTGATCGATGGTCACCTTCACCAGAGTACCCTGCAACTTAGACTCCTTGATTTTTGGCAGTTTGAACCGATCCGGAAGCCTCAGCATTCTGGTCACCTCGTCCCAAGTGGCTGCGTCACTCGAAGGACAGGCTGGCTGCTGCTGGGTATCACCCTGCCGGGCACCTTGGAGCCGAACTGCGCCGTATATGGACGGCGGGGCACCTGCAAACGAATCTGCCACTCTTCTACGGGCGTCTGATCTTGTCTGGGCGCTGCCGGCGGCTACAAGCGTGACAGGGACTCCGCTGGCGGATGGTTGGCCCTCTTGGCTCGCGACTGCGGCACTGGCGGGCCCCACACTCTCTGTGGCTCTCCTGGTGGGACTCCTGCCCTTGAAGGCAGCAGACGCACCACACTGGGCTGCTCGTTTTCTACACCTCATTTGTATGTGATTCACCTTCCAATTCGTGTGCGCTCGAGGAAGCACACTGGGCCCCTGGCCCCGCAAGCTCGGAGTGGCTCTCTCTGCACTTCCCTCATCACAAGGCCAGTCCCTGCCAACCTGCAGCACTCGCTGTCGCACCATACTGTCCATACTGTGCACATTGAAAAAGCCACGCGAACGGCGTGAATCCAAAGCAGGGGAAGACCGAGCACCCTCGCTCGCATTCACGGGGGACACATCGCCTGCTCGCACTTCCTGGACCGCAACCTCCGACGTGAGGTCCACCACCTCCGGCACGCCAGCATCATCGCCACTGTCGGCATCAGGTGTAGACTCCGACAAGGACGGAGCACCCGAAGCCGTTGTGACCTGCGAACATTCCCTCTTGAGAACAACTCCCACTTCAGGATACAGTCGCGTCAAGCTCTCGCTCTCCCCACCAACACGGCCAGAATCTATCACTCTGAGACCTTCGCAGGACCTGGCGCCGCAATGGGCCACCGCACCAGAAACCGGGACGGACAGATCGCCTCCGCCATCGTTTCCCTCCACGGCTGCGATACAACGCCGCAATTAGCAACAACGAACGAAATAGTAAAGCGTTTACCGTCAGATCAACAAGCAACATACGTGTCGGTGGATCCCTGATGCACGTGGGACTTCGGTGGATAGGCTCTCTGTTGGAGGGGTCCCCAGACCATACCACCTCGCCAGTCCTCCTCCAAGTCTGGACACAGCCCCCACACGCGCGCGAGCCGTGTGTACTAGGAATATTTCTGAAAGCTTTCGCTTTTTTCCAGCATCCGCAGCCGGCGCAGAGTTGCAATCGACCCATGGCTGACACACTGGCGAATGTTCTCCCCTCAACGCTCAGCGTTTGCTGCCGACGAGACCACCCACCCACAAAACTCGGTTTTGGGGGGAATTTAAAATGTTGTCGACAAGGCCTCGTGGCGGGACGGCTGTTGGCCTGTCCGGCGATCCCCGATTCAAAATGCTATCTGACGATCGCGCGCGATTTAAGTCGCGACCTCGATCGAGTGGCCATTGGTACGCCTACATCCTGCTTTGCATTTCGGACGCAGAACACGCTGGTTTCGGGGCGTAGTAAACCTTCAAGACAGTGACCTTGGAGCGATCAGACGGGAAGAGATATCGTCCATGGAAGGCATGGATGTCGAAGCGGAGGGCGAATTCGCCGTTGGACTCAGCCAGGTGTCGCCTGGGGCGTTACTAGAGGTGGGTTCTTTGTTGACTTTTGGTGCATGTGTGAATGCGTGGATTTACACGCAGGCACTTTCACATGCAGATCCTGGGCCTTCGATCGACACGCGACATGCTCGTGAAGAAGGAAGACCTGCTACAGCAGGCGGAGCAGAGCCAGAATGAGTCCAAGGTGAAGATGGCAAAATTTTTGCGTCATGTAGATCGAGAACGGGAGGAGGAGGGATCGCCACCGATCGTATTCAACAGGCTGCTCGTGGACGGCACCGCATCTGGTGAGGTGCAACTTGACTCGCTGTGCCGCTTTCGCGAGGTTCTAAGCGTGCAGGGCGTCAATACGGAGGGGCTATACCTGGAAATGTCTTTCGATTTGGATACGCTGGAGGTGGAGACGCCGTCCCTGTCTCCCTTTTTCGAGGTGTCCTTGGCAGTCAAACGAGATGGTTGGTCCGTCAGGGATGAGTACCAGGCGCGTACCAGGGGGCGCCACGTCGTTCTCTCGGATAATGGCAGGAATTTCAACGTCAAGTCGTCGCTCGAGGTAGACGTGGAGGAGCGGTGGCGCCGGACGGGCTACAGTTGCAAGAGGCGGATTGGTTGCTTGCAGGGCAGTTACAAACACCCGCTGTTCATGTACCAAACCCACACGGATCTGAACACGAACAGCAAGAGAGTTGCTTGGGAAGTCGTGTATGAGTATGTTGGATGGCATTTGCGAGGGGATGGGCCAGAGCGAGTGGCTCGGCAGTCTTCTTCGACTAGCCACAAGACCAGGGGGGAACAGTTCGAAGGGCATGTCGGCACAGCCACAATGAGTTCCACTCAGTGCGAGGAATTTATGAACAATATAGCTGATTTGGACTGTGCAACTCTGTTCTTCCACAACGTGTACGAGGATGTCTTGAGAGAATGTGAGGCTCGAATGATGAACAGGCCAAACCACCAACAGGGAGAGGAGCAGGAGCAACACGAGCAGGGCTCGATGGGGTACGATCAATTGTGGGCGCTGCTGCACGAGGGAGAACACGGGGTGGATGATGATGATGGAGACGCCGCGGAATGGGATGACGCCGTGTATCAGGAGACCCAGGCATACTACCTGTCCATGCTGAAGAGGCTTCGCTTTTATGGCGTGTTCCAGCTATCTCGCGTGGGAGCGGGAAGCATCATGGTGCCTATGGATATAATTTCAGAACATGGAGTCGACATCCAGGCGTATGCTGATGAAATGGACAGCATTGAGTCGGATTTGCTTGCACACGTTGGCAGGCTGGTCGACTTGAGGAAGGTGAGGCGAATCCCCCACCTGCCGAGCGCGATGTCAGAGTCTGCTTTGGACGTGTCCTCAACAGATGTGCTTTTGTTCCCTCACGTCGCCATGGAGCTGAGAGTGGTGGAGCGCCATGAGGGGGGTCAAGGGTGGCCCCAGCACTCCATTTTCACAGCCCCTGTGGAGGGAGGCGGCCCACCTGAGCCAATCCGGCTGCATCTGAACAAGCGAGAATTCAAAACAGAAACCCAAAGGTGGAAGCATGCGCTGTCAGGAGGGCAGGAAAACCCGAGGAGGTGTCCAGTGAGAGAGAGGTCTGGGTACTACAGCTGCTGGGGCAATCTTGCAGGCAATGCTGGACCCACCAGCTACAAGGGGGGTCTCATCCAGAAATCCACCCATCCTCCGGTGGATATCGCTGGGATTGGCATGCCGGATCTGCCTCCCCTTGCATGGTGTGTGGTCCCCCAGCCAATCCCAGGCAGAGGGCCTTCCACAACACCCTTCTCAAACACCCTCTGCATCTACGAGACCACGTGCCGAGGGGTGAGCGAGAAAAAGTCGCTCAAACAGGAGGCCAGCCTGGTGCAAAAGATGCAGCACCTGGTGGACTTTCAGACCACAAGCGCCAAGAAACTGGATCTTCTTGGGCAGGTGGTGCAAGAGGTGGTGCGTTGGTTTTCTCTTTCCTATGAACAGCACGTGGCAATTCCCAACCCTTGACGTCACACCTTACTGGTATGCAGAAAGATTTCGTGCATGACACCTTGGATAGATTCCCTGCCCCAGACACACCCTTGAGGTTTGAAGTTGCCTGTGCTTGTGCTCTCTGTCCTCGTGGACACCATGATTTTGAAGGCGTGATCAGGAGTTGTTGCAGGAATGTCATCCAAAGCTTTGTGCGAACCGACTTTGGGGAGATATTGGGATTTTCGATGCATGAGGAGTTTCCTTTGTTGACCAAGAGCCTTGTGGCCTGGCTGGATATCATGGAGCATGTGGCAAGGAGGCAGGTCCATACGCCAGCAAACCAGCTCCAAGGCGCGTACGCCACCTTCGCTCCTAAACTGGTGGATTACGTGGCAGTGTGCCGAGGCATGCTGGCCTCCTTGTTGGAGGGGCAGTATCTTGGGGACAACAGCAATCCCTTTCTGGGATGCTTCGCAGCCAAACCTGGTCGATCGATCACCGCCTCCATGAGGAGGTTTGGGTATCCCATTGTGCCACCTGAAATGGTCCAGGTGCGACCACGCCCCCCGCCAGCCCAAGATGGTGTGCACTTTCCTGTGTCATTCTCAGACTCGTTTGTGTCTAGGTGGCTGCTGCGGCCAGTCTATGCCGAGAGGAGGGGTGCTCGAACCTTTGCAAAGATGATCAAGTACAGCAGGCGAATGTTGCAGGATGTGATGCTCGCCTGCCCCCCGACCCTGTATCATGTGGTGATAGATGAGTACATGGGGCTGGCCATCCTAGAGCACTTGTGCACTGCTGGGGACTTCAATTTCCGTGCTTCGTTCAGGCTTCCAGACGACAGCACGTATACCATGGTCAGCATACACTTTGGAGGGATGCAGGTGACAGGAGGAAGAGACAGCAGGCATTGGGACTTGTCTGAGAGTGGATGCTGCAGCCAGGTGCACGCCTTGATCAGCGACATGGCCGAGGTGGCGAGGGTATCTATGGACCATGGCAACGAGTATACGGTGGGTGGGGGGGTGTATGGTGTCGCTGGGCTGGTGGAGCAGGACGTGAGCAGGAGAATGGACCTGACTGGGAGACCAGATCAAACATTGGCAATGAATCTGTGGAGGGCGCACCAGCTCGCGCTGCGCAACATAGGATGGGGTGCGCAAGACAATAGCACCAGTTTCTCAGCAGTTCTCACACCGCCCCTGCTGCAAGGCGACAGGGGGACGTTTGCCCAATTGCACAGGGTGGCAGGCATAGGCCAGAGGAACGAAGTCCTCACCATTCGAAAGGTGCAGGGAACAGACGAGGCCACCAAGATGCGCTTGACGACGGAACTTGAAAGAATAGTGGCGGACATGGATGGCAAGTACCGCAGGTACCTGAGGAGTGCTCTTGGACTGACATACGACGACGACGGCCTTGACATCGAGGATGCGGTGGCAGAGGCACACCTCATGGCAGATTGGATCATGAGACGGCATATTGTTGAATATCTCCGGAGTTTGCACGCCAGGTGGCCACACAAATTCATCCTCATCCAGCAGGGCGAAGCAGCATTGGCGTGACAATGGGCACCAGGTGGGGTTGGAAAGAGAGGACGCACATACCATGACGACTTGGATCTTCCACAGACCAGATTCTGAAAATTCATGCAATTAATTTGTGACATCAGGACCAACACAATGCAAGGTAGAAGGCGAGGTCGACGACACCCGTGAGGGGTGCCCCTTGGCGACCCAAACACCTTTTGAGCCATCCTGGTTGCTCAAAAGGACTGTCGTAGCGACATGAACCATTTTGCATTCCCAACCTCTCCAACAGCAGGGAAGATAGCTGTAAACAGCCTTGGTTGATTGCCACTAGGCTTGGGTAGTCACCCTATCGATGGCCACCCTATATAGGAGATATATCGACCTGATAGGCCCTATGATAGGCCCTATGATAGGGTGGAAATTAGCCCCGCCCCCTAAGAACCCCCGATCGGAGGGCAATCTTGACTAATCTCATTCGCACTGGATACACAAGTACTGTGCCCAGTCCTTTGCATGTAGAATCAATATATACTATAAAGCCATTTTGGCAATCTTCATGCTGCAACACTCACCCCGGTGACCTCCACCTTGAGCGAGAGTTTGAGCATGTCCTGCACATGTGCGTTTTGCTCTTTCATACGTGGTTGCAAGCTCTACGTTTTCTGTTATATCGCTAGAAACATGTCTTTATGGTAATCTTACCCGCATATCGGCAATTTCTGTGCAGGAGATGGCCCTTCCTGTGCACGAGCTGTTCAAAGACAGGGACGTCTGGGAGTTCTGGAGAGAGACAGGGGCGTTTTCAGAAGCTATTCCCCGGATCTGCGGCCACGTAGAGACTTTAATTCTACGATATGGGGCATTGTACGGCCTGGTGGTGTGGCTGGGAACCGATGGGAAGTTGTATGTGGTTGCCAGCGCAAACTTGGGGCTTGGTTTTACATACATACCCTTGAGGCTTTTGACGCAAAGTTTGAGACCCTACGTGGATGAAATCCCCGGACATCGACGCCATTGGATTCGTGTTGATAAATTGAAGAACATTTATGGACGAGGGAGCCAGGATAAGACAGGAAATAGCAAAGGATATCACAACAAGAAGGCTGCTTTCTCCCTGCTGCAGAAGAGGCTAGCAGAGTCGCACGCCTTGCCTGTGCTGGCTTTAGTATATGCAAATGATAAATACCTGACTCTTTGTCACCCGCAGAAAGACACAGCGATGCAGATTTTGATGGAAAAGGTGATAAGATACTACCAATCCTTGTCAGATGATGGATGTATGCAACAAATCAGGCCCAACCTGTCGTTCCTGCAGCCCTCTGTGCACGTTGACAGCAGTTGTGGACGTAAAAGGGCATCAAATGCGTCGTCTCGTCCGAACAGGAGAAAGAAGACGCCCAAGACAGGACAGGACCAGTCTCCAGGGGATGAGTGGGAGGCCATGGAGTTCATGCATTCCCCAGGCTCACTGCCTTGGTATTGCCACGCGATCAAGGGTCCCAACAGCACTGGAGTGGCTCCTCTGATCAAAACAGACAAACACTACAAATGGGCGTTCGCGGATGCTCGGTGTCATGGACCTGGAGGCAGTATGAGGGTCCACCACAACTTGCTCGTTGAGGTGGAATCTGGAATTGATCCCACAGAGCACGTACGGTGCTCTTGTGCGGTGTTTCGCAATCGTTTGGAGTCCAAAGAATGTGTTCATACGTTGTATACCCGTGTGAATTGGGACCACCTGCGCAGTATGGTGTTTTCAAAGGAGGATGAGGTGGTGACCATCAAGAGAAATAACTCCTCCACAGTTGGCTACTACGTGGACGGCTGCTTCGTCAGGATGCAAGGAGATAGAGGTCTGCGATGCGATTCAGATAAAGCATATGGATGTCGTCACGTGGCTCGGGTGAGGGAGGCATTGCAATTGGATGTGGAGACTGAAGAGGAAGAGAGTGAGTCCACACCTGATCCCTGCTCCTCTTCCTCTGATGACGAGGTAGACGTGCTGCCTACGAACGCATGGATATCGGATACAGCAAAATCATTCAAAATAGAGTATCCTTATAGCGATGCACTGAAGCGGGCAGTGATGGAACGGCTGCTGTTTGGCTTTTCAAGAGACAAGGGAGGTACTCCACTTGGACCTCTGCAGCCACCCATGCCTACCTCGACCACGTGCGAATGCGGTCTCCCTTATACAAGGACAGGATTTGAAGAGACAGATCCTGTGACTGTGTATATGAGACCGCCGCACTGCGCCAGGTCGCTTCCCTGCATGATATTGAAGTGCCAGAGGGGTGCACCAGAATGCACCCTGCACTACACAGGCTTGGAAGACGGCCTGTGGCGTGCCTCCAAGACAGTAGCGGTAGAGCTGGACATTTTGGTACGATGTGCAAGGGATTTTGTTGGATTTAGAGGGCATTCGCTTACAGCACAGCGCGACAGCATCAGTGAAATGTATGACATGGTTTCTGATACCATTCCCACTGAGAGTTTCCTAGTGGCCAATGCGTTCCGCAAAGCAGTGTATGGCGTCGCCAGCTGTCTACATTTTGATACGAGTGATATTTCTAGAAGCATGCGAGAAGAATGTGGGGCTGCAATGCCGCCAAATGCCATGATGTGCCCCATTTGCCAGGACAGCCCAGATGTGATCATCATGGATGGTACGTCCATGTCTATCAGCGCCTCTCTTTGCAGCGCCGAGTCCTTCACGGCTCGCAAAGGCAATATTCAAATCCGTAGACCACATTTGATGGTCGAGCGCTGCTTTTTCAACGTCAGCAAGGGGTCGAATGAGGTCCCAGAGAGACGTGCAGGGCAGAGGCGAGAAGTCATCAAGCTTGTGCAGGACTTTGAGAGCTGGCTTGAGTCGAGGGACGGTCCACAGGGCTTTATGAGCATTGATAGGCTTCGTGCTTTGGCGAATGTGTGGAATTTGGGCGACTTTGTGGSGTGGGTGCATGAATCATGCACAGAAGGSCGGCTGTCCGTTGCAGACAGGAAAGCAGTCAAAGCAATGCTGCGGGAGTTGCGSAGCGATAGCCCTACCACGTCATACCTCTCTTATGAGTCTTCTATAGACCTTGATGGCTGTTTGGAGGCGGGGAGAGTGGTGGGAAAGGCAGTCATGGACAAGGTGGGACCCATAGTCAAGAATTTGCTGAGGATTGTGAAAGAGCCGGGCCAAGAGGGAGTTGTGATCCCCTCTGAGTGGGATTCTTTTCTATATGAGGTCATTAAAAGAAGCAGGTGGATTTCGGAGATCAATTGCGGCGAGCGTGAGCTGGGAGATGACATCCCTCACCCATGTGAGCCCTCTGCAGTGAATGGGGATTTCCTCATGAATGGCATCTGTTGCGGCCTCCCTCGGCAGCGTTTTCGTCCACGATACGCATGCGATGGACAAAAAGAAGATTCAAAAGTGAGTGAGAAGGACAAAGGGTCCTGCAAGCACGCGTTTCACAAGCCAGGGAAGAGGACAGGTGGTGTGTTCACGTGCATGTGCCAGCACGGGGTGGCATATGCTTCTTTCATCATCAAAAATGCCGAGGGGCGCGATGAACCCTTCACCTTTCTTACCTGCTATCTCAAGAAGGCTCCGAGGGTCGTGGTATACGATTTTGCTTGCGCATTGATGGATTACTGCCTCAACAGGGCACCAGACTTTTTCAAACATACTCTGTTCGTTGTGGATGCCTTCCATTGGGTGAATCACATCGCGTGTGCTAGGAGTTTTTCCATTAAATTATACAGTGAGATGAAGGACATCGCCAGTAAGACGCAGAACACGGAGGCGTGCGAGCAAATCAATGCTGCCATGAAGAGGTTCAAGCCGGTTCTTTCCAGGATGGGTCAGCGGCCGTTCATCGCTCTGCTGCGCCTTTTTCTGACGCAGTGGAACATCTCAAAGTACCATAAACTCATACGATACAACATGGCGTGCCCAAGGCCGCAGCGGGTGCAGCCACATGGGCCGGATCCGCAGTGAATGGCTGCTGCAAGCCTTGCTGTTTCAGCAGGCTTCTTCGCAGTCCACAGCGGACCGTGAGGCATCTTGATGCCTCAAATACCTTTCTATCAACCATTTGAGTTGTAAAGATGCCAAAACGGTGCAGAACGCGGGGTTGAAAATCGGCTCGATGCTGCCATGACCCTCTCAAAGCCTGCCTTTTTGACCGCAGGAACGGCACCCGGGCTTGTTGACCTCCGCCCCGAGCCGCTCTCGTGGCGCCTTTGGGGTCTCAAATACTCTAATATGCCCAAACGTGTGCCGGTGGGGCGTTCGATCTAGTGTAGACGGCCTTGGCTCGCCTTCTTGTGGAGTCATGACACGGGTCGGACGGCGACGAACCGTACCGCGTGCTGTCCTTGCGCACCTGAAGGTGCCTTTCATAATATTTAATGATCATTTTAGGCGAGATGTACGACTGTTGATACCCCCTGTTGGCAATCGCGTATGGCAAGGAATTCAAAATTCGAGCAGGTCGTTGCGCCGAGCACGGCCGATCCGACGCTCGCGACGTCGTTAGCGTCACAAATAGCCGTCAATAATGTATTAATACGCATTTAATGCACCCTGTTAGCCCGGTGGAGGCCTGGGTGGCGACCCGACTTTTCGAATTGGCATTTGAATTCCCTGCCTGCAGCAAGCTTTGGTAAACTCGGGCATAAGGCATCTGATGGCTCCCCAGGGTACAGGGTATATGCATCGTGGGATTGTATGCAGGTCACGTCGATTTTCGGAGCCTGGGTGGATGAAAACCCTCGCCAGAGGAGCCGGTCTGTCATCATATTTGATTGGCATGAGGGAATACCCTATCTGGCGCAGGAGATCGACGTCCGCCTCCGTTCAAACACGTTTTTCGCATTCAATGGGACGCAAACATCAATTTCAGAGCAGCCTCGTGCAAGGGAGGGATGTCTAGGCCAGGCAGACTCTCCCTTTCCCATCACAGGCCTTCAATGAAGGCTGCCAACTTTCAGGACTAGGATGGCCGTCTTATGGACGCAAATACACAGTGATTACGGTACTATACTACATCATGATGTATATAAAAGCCAAATGAATGCTTAGGAGAGGGCACTGCAGCCCTCACCATAAGAAAGTTTGCAATGTGCATGCAAACATCATGCTTCATTTGTGCCACAGGGCCAAATTCATGTCCTCACACCGGTTCTCATTGGAACAAGACTTCGTATCCATTACAATATATTACCACACCCATATACTACATATTGCTAGTCTTGTGGTGAGAATGGTCACAACACATGGGTAAAGTCAGTGACGCTGCACCGCTGCATGTGATCCACACTCTGCAGCTTACTGTCCATTCTCACCTTGCCCAAGCTGCTCAGGCGACATCTCGATATTCACCGCTTCCTCATTTTGATGTGTATCAACAGTGTATAGCTGAGACAAGAGTGCATCCAGCGCTTGTTCATGAGATGCCACAACAGCAGCCTCTCTGCCTTTCTTCCTCAGTTGCCCCTTGAGGGTGCTAATGATGTCATCAAGGTTTACTACCGACACAAAAGACACACCTTTCGATGCATTCTGACATGCATACCTTCTGCGATCGAGCAGCCACTCCTCCCCGCCCTGGCTACTATCACTGAGTGCCCATGTTGCACGCTCCACATCCCTCCTGTGCAGGTTGAAGTCAAGACTTGGCCTCCTCACCAGTGAATTGGTGTCTCGCTTCTTGTTCCAGCTCGGAAGAAGGCGATTGAGAATCTCAATCAGTTCCTTCTTCAGGTAGTACATGCCGTTTTGAATGGGATTGCCCTTTTGGTCTTGTGTTCCATCTGGAACAGTCACAGAGATCAGGGTGGCACAAGCATCTCCACTGCTCCCAATGAACCTCTTCGCAACGCCCAGTTCTATTGAATTACTGGTTTCTTCCATTGTCATCAAACACTCCTCGTCGGCAGCAGGCGTTGTAGGCGGCACCTCCTGCTGGGGTGTTGGGGTGGTCCCATCACTGTCACCCATGATGACTGCCTGGGCAGCCAATATACCAGAAGCCTCGCTGAACGCGCTGTAGAACTTGCCCAATGCCATACTGGCCACATTAATATCGTTCGAGATCACCTCCAGGGTATCTAGGTAGCTGTTTACAACCCCTTTGCCCTCCTCAAACTGCTGAAGCCTGTGTGCACCCTCATCTTGTGCCTGCTCCAAAGAGGCCACCCTGGCATTTGCTCTCGCCAGTTTGTCATACGTTGACGTGTAGTCTATCAACAGCTGCCCCAGGAGCTTATTGCTGAGCTCTGGGCACATCTCCTTGGCATCCAGGTCACCATTGTGGAGCATCTCATACTGCTGTTGGGGTGTTTCGGTGCCGGCTTTATAGATGTGGCACCAATCGCGCGTCGTCCATCTTTTTACACCAGAATTTGGTTGATTTCTAAATGCTGTATCGCGAGTGTTTCCCTCCAAGGTGGCATCAAATGCGCTGCAAAGTCGCTTTGAAGCTTGGCCAACCTCTGGGTCCATTGACACATTTCGACGCGGCATGCCTCTCACAGCCCCAAAATTTGCGGAAATTTCTCGAAATTCGCTTAAATACCTTTATTATTACTTTTAAACGACAACGCGCGATACAAGACGCCACAAAATTGCAGCAGCCTTGTAACTCGTTCGAATGGCGTCGCTGCACACCACACCCAACCTCGTTCAAATTTAATTGCACGATGAATTAAAAGACCCCAATCTAATTCGATCCTAAGATTTCAATCTATACAAATTTGTATCCACTCCACAAGATTGACAACTTGTACACAATATCCCCCCTGTGTTTTTATACTATTTAGAACATGGGGAATCTCGTGGAAATTTTTGGCAAATAGGGTACTAACTATTAGAGTCCTATCAAAGCATCTCTTTGATGGGAAGCCATAATCGGGCGGTACAGGGGAAAGTCAAATGAGGAAGACTTCTTAAGCGGGTTGACACTGCGTCCTTAAGTTTCTGAATGAATACAAAGGCATGAATAGGAGCGTGGAAGTGTTTTCACGAAAAGGCCAGTCATGTCTTGGCCCAGCAATCTGAAGACCACATTCCAAACCAACAAGCTTGTGAGAAAGAGGCCTTTCCCATGATTCAGGGTCACTCAAATATCATTGAAACATATGTATAAACCATTTAGAAGACTTGCATTGAGTTGAATCACAAAGACATTCAGGGAAATGGCGTACAGGCCGACGATAGGGTGCAGACCCTATCAACTGCGTGACCTATTTTCCCATGAAAGGGTGCCTCTGATAGGCGATTGTCGTCCGAAACACCCTATCGATTGAGGAGCGCAGCAGTAACCTCCTCGTCGAGGTGGCCCGTCGACACGCTTGCTGGACCGGGGAATAAGGTCTATATCCATGTCGTTGTACGCCCAGCCGACGGAGGAGGGACCGACCGGTATCAACAGCTCCGTCGAAACTCCCATAGAATGACCCGAGCACCTTGGTCAACGCTGAGGATTGCAGACTTTCCACTCCGACCATCTTCGTGCCTGGCTTGTCGAAGAGGATGCACGACCGACGATAAGGGCTCGTCGCTTCCATGTGTCATGCCCACCGTGGAAGCCAACATTCCCCCGGCACTGCAAATACCCAGTACAGACGGTTTGGAAGCCCCGGAAAGTCCACTCGGGAAAAAGTGTCCACCTCGCTCACTTCGCACACGCATACATACTGCATAGATACAACCATACACAAAAGAACAGGAGTGGACACATTTTCCCACCTCCACAAACATGGCGCTGTAGGGTATATACCACCCACCCAGAGCTAGCACCTTCGAGGCCCCGGAAACCCACTCGGGAAAATGTGTCCACCTCGCTCACTTCGCACACAGATACATACTGCATAGATACAAATATACGCCAAAGCACAGGAGTGGACACATTTTCCCACCTCCACAAACATGGCGCTGTAGGGTATATACCACCCACCCAGAGCTACCACCTTCGAGGCCCCGAAAGTCCACTCGGGAAAAAGTGTCCACCTCGCTCACTTCGCACACGCATACATACTGCATAGATACAACCATGCACAAAAGCACAGGAGTGGACACATTTTCCCACCTCCCCAAACATGGCGCTGTAGGGTATATACCACCCACCCACAGCTACCACCTTCGAGGCCCCGAAAGTCCACTCGGGAAAATGTGTCCACCTCGCTCACTTCGCACACAGATACATACTATATAGATACAAATGTACACAAAAGCACAGGAGTGGACACATTTTCCCACCTCCACAAACATGGCGCTGTAGGGTATATACCACCCACCCAGAGCTAGCACCTTCGAGGCCCCGGAAACCCACTCGGGAAAATGTGTCCACCTCGCTCACTTCGCACACGCATACATACTGCATAGATACAACCATACACAAAAGAACAGGAGTGGACACATTTTCCCACCTCCACAAACACGGCACTCAAGTCCACACAGCACATTGCCACAGCTAGCACCTTCGAGGCCCCGAAAGTCCACTCGGGAAAAAGTGTCCACCTCGCTCACTTCGCACACAGATACATACTGCATAGATACAACCATGCACAAAAGCACAGGAGTGGACACATTTTCCCACCTCCCCAAACATGGCGCTGTAGGGTATATACCACCCACCCAGAGCTAGCACCTTCGAGGCCCCGGAAACCCACTCGGGAAAATGTGTCCACCTCGCTCACTTCGCACACGCATACATACTGCATAGATACAACCATACACAAAAGAACAGGAGTGGACACATTTTCCCACCTCCACAAACACGGCACTCAAGTCCACACAGCACATTGCCACAGCTAGCACCTTCGAGGCCCCGAAAGTCCACTCGGGAAAAAGTGTCCACCTCGCTCACTTCGCACACGCATACATACTATATAGATACAAATGTACACAAAAGCACAGGAGTGGACACATTTTCCCACCTCCACAAACATGGCGCTGTAGGGTATATACCACCCACCCACAGCTACCACCTTCGAGGCCCCGAAAGTCCACTCGGGAAAATGTGTCCACCTCGCTCACCTCGCACACGCATATATACTGCATAGATACAATTATACACAAAAGCACAGGAGTGGACACTCTTTCCTTGGGGTGGTTTGTGTGCAGGAGTGGACTGGTTGGCTGGGCCGCGTGGGGGCGCCTTGCTGTGGTCTGGGCGCCCTGCTGACCTCACAGCTTTTTGGCACTGTCATTTTGGGTCCGAGAGGAAATATTTTTGAATTCTGAGACAAGTATGGTGCTATTGAAAGGTGGAAGAAATATATTTGGCGGAGAAACGGGGCGTATCCTCCACAGAATTATACCCTACTAAGTGGAACACATGGATTATGGCCCTGTATCTAGGGTAATTAGGCGCATAGAGACGCGGCGTACTGCCGAGGGAGGGGATATTCCGTATTTTGAGACTTTTAAAACACAACCAGCACGCCATATGCTGCCATGGTCACACACTCGGAAACAGCCAGCTTCACACACAATACACACACACACACACACACACTTAATCGAGATAGCTACGATACAAAGACACCATCTACCACTTCATACAGTCTTTGAATACATATATAAAAGACTCATCAACACCAGATATCGGGTCAAAGAACTCGAATGCCACCGTCAGTGTTTACTACCTAACATTCATTACATCACAAACATGCACTCACCAAAGTGACTCCATAATATACAAATGTTCCATCGACCACTACATACAGTCTCTTGATACATATAAAACACTCATCAACCCCAGATATCGGGTGAAACAACTCGAATGCCACCGTCAGTGTTTACTAGCTTGCACTCATTACATCACATGACACACATGCACTCACCAAAGTAACTCGATGATATACAAATGTTCCATCTACCACTTCATACAGTCTTTGAACACATATAAAAGACTCATCAACGCCAGAGACCAGGTGAAACAACTCGAATGCCACCGTCAGTGTTTACTAGCTAACATTCATGACATCACAAACATGCACTCACCAAAGTGACTCCATAATATACAAATGTTCCATCTACCACTTCCAAAAGTCTTTGAACACACTTACAGCACGTATCAACTTCACACATGTGGTCAAAGAACTCGAATGCCACTATCAGTGTTGGACAACCACGCATGACAAACATGACACACATGCACTCACCAAAGCAACTCGACGATACACAAATGTTCCGTCTACCACCTCGTACAGTCTCGTGACACATATAAAAGACTGATCAACTTCGTGAACGTGGTCAAAGAACTCTAGTACCATTGTCAGAGCTTAACTCCAAACGCCAAAGACATGACACACATGCGGTGACCAAGGTGGTCGTCCCTATCGCAATAGCCAAATCGGGCACTTCGCACGGATGGATTGGATACAGAGTAGACTCAGAAGCACCGCAGACCCGGCGGAAGAGCGCTCAGACGACCAGGAGAGCCTGCCCAAACTACGACTTACACACATGCGGTGACCAAGCTCATCCTCCGTATCGAAATAGCCAAATCGGGCACTTCGCACGGATGGATTGGATACAGAGTAGACTCAAAAGCACCGCAGACCCGACAGAAGAGCGCTGAGACGACCAGGAGAGCCTGCCCAAACTACAACTTACACACATGCGGTGACCAAGCTCATCCTCCGTATCGAAATAGCCAAATCGGGCACTTCGCACGGATGGATTGCATACAGAGTGGACTCAGAAGCACCACAGACCCAGCGGAAGAGCACTCAGGCGACCAGGAGAGCCTGCCCAAAGTACGACTTACAAACATGCGGTGACCAAGGTGGTCTTCCCTATCGAAATAGCCAAATCAGGCACTTCGCACGGATGGATTAGATATAGATAACACTCACGGGCGCCGCGTGCGTGGCAAAAGAGCACTCAGGCGACCAGGAGAGCCTGCCCAAAATCACGATTATCCCTAACCCCTTCGTAACCGCTTTTTAGGCGGTGATGAGGACCGGTCGGAGGGGTTCCTGGACCGGATACCGCAGTCGACCAAAATTTCAAAAGTGCCACCGGACAGAAACCCAGTACAACGTGTCAAAGAAAGAAACCACAACGACGTGACTTGTTGAGTTGAACTACCACAGATAATGAATAAAGATGGCCATCCTCCACCCTGTTGTTGGCGTTCATTTGGGGTCGTGAATCATGTGACAAAACTCTGATACGCCCCTTGTTGGGTATATGTACTATCATGATGGTAGATGAAGTATCATTGATGACGAGGAATGGTGGTTGTCAATCAGAGAGTGGTGAAAACACCAAATAACAAAGGACAATGGAGGGTGAGTTCGTTGACTGAATGGACTGCCACGTGCCTCATCGTCCGGTGCAAGCATTTGTTCGACCGGAGGCTCGACGCTCCACCACAAGCTCGTATGTATGTGCCGTAAATAACGACAATACGACAATAAAAAATTGCGACCATGTACGCCGCTCGGCCACACTGGAGAAAAACAGCCATGACACCACCCATAGAGATACATGGTGGTCCGGTCCAATCATTTATTCGACCGGAGGCTCGACGCTCCACCACAAGCTCGTGCCTTTTGTCTGTGAATAGAGACAATAAAAAAAGGCGACCTGCGCCCAAAGTGGACACTATCTATGACACCACCCATGGATATGCACGATGGTCCGGTGCAAGCATTTGTTCAACCGGAGGCTCAACGCTCCACCACAAGCTCGTGTCTTTTGTCTGTGAATAGAGACAATGGAAAAGGGCGACCATTAACAGTCTCAGGGTAGGGTCTCAATTTTTATTGTGCTCATCTAAGGCAAACGAAGCCATGTGGCCATTCACTTGACGGTCCAGTGTTCTACCAGACCGAAGGCTTGGCAGAAATGGGGTGTGATGTCAAGCCAACGAAACAGAAAGTTCTCTGTTCACCTCTCTCGCTTTGCCCATTGATCATCTATGGATGCTGATATGTGTTTTGTTCGCTGGACTGAACACTCTTCCCCACACCTGTTGGAGCATTGCAAAAAAGTGAACCAAAAAATGTATTACATGATAGGGTGCTAATGTTGATGCATATCAAAATATCTTTTCGCCACCTGTCCAATTTTAGGCTTCTCCTCTTCAGGCCCGCGTATCTGGAGCTGTCCTTTGCCACTTTTCAATTGCGACCTGGCATTGTGCAGCTCAAGTGGCAACTGAGCATGGATTCCACGAATCTTTGTCATGTACTGAAAAGCTTGCCACGCCTCCGCCACGGCGAACGATTGGATCGTTACATGGGGGTTTGCTGTCGGCGGAAAAGGTAGTATGGCGGCAGACGAAAGGAACAAATTGTCAACAACCTGTTCTTGGTCAGTCCCCATACGAAGGCGGAAAGTCTCGTCTACCACAGAACCTGGTGTGACTTTCCCTGCGAGGCCTGCCTTGCATGTCCCGAGCCAATGGTACGCTGTGTGTTTATTATCATGGATCCATGCCCATAGAGCATCGTCGTCGTCCAAGTCAAGTTCCAGCGGCGGAGCTACCCGGTCACCAACCAAGCCTGCCTGTTTCAGTTTCTCAAACAAGTCAACCATTTCTCTGAGTCCCTTGAGGAAAACCTTTCGCTCATGCGAGCTGTATTCGTACTTGAGAACTGCTGCCTCGTCAGAGGATGGTGATTGGATCTGCACTCTGTACCCTTTATGTTGGTCTGGCTTGGTGTTGTTTGGCGTTCCAACAACAGTCACCTCATCATCATACGGGGGCCCAGCGATGCTGAAATGAGCTTGCTTAATTTGCTCGAGTCCAGGGAGACTTTTGAAAATGCCTAGAGCCCAGCCCATGACACCACCAGCAGGCATGGTGCCGCCAGGCCACCTGGCTGGAGGTGCATACTATATACCAAAAAGCGGCGAGGGGGGTGAGGGCTACCTCAAATGCACCATATCCAACTCTAGGTTCCGCCATGCGTCAACTGAAAACTTTGTGCAGAGCTGCAGGCTCGCCAGGGCATGGTGCACATCATCCATTGCCCCCAAGCATCTTGTATATATACCAAAAAGCGGCGAGGGGGGTGAGGGCTACCTCAAATGCACCATATCCAACTCTAGGTTCCGCCATGCGTCAACTGAAAACTTTGTGCAGAGCTGCAGGCTCGCCAGGGCATGGTGCACATCATCCATTGCCCCCAAGCATCTTGTATATATACCAAAAAGCGGCGAGGGGGGTGAGGGCTACCTCAAATGCACCATATCCAACTCTAGGTTCCGCCATGCGTCAACTGAAAACTTTGTGCAGAGCTGCAGGCTCGCCAAGGCATGGTGGACCCCGTCCATCGCTCCCACGCATCTTGTATATATACCAAAAAGCGGCGAGGGGGGTGAGGGCTACCTCAAATGCACCATATCCAACTCTAGGTTCCGCCATGCGTCAACTGAAAACTTTGTGCAGAGCTGCAGGCTCGCCAGGGCATGGTGCACATCATCCATTGCCCCCAAGCATCTTGTATATATACCAAAAAGCGGCGAGGGGGGTGAGGGCTACCTCAAATGCACCATATCCAACTCTAGGTTCCGCCATGCGTCAACTGAAAACTTTGTGCAGAGCTGCAGGCTCGCCAAGGCATGGTGGACCCCGTCCAATGCACCCAAGTATCTTGTATATATACCAAAAAGCGGCGAGGGGGGTGAGGGCTACCTCAAATGCACCATATCCAACTCTAGGTTCCGCCATGCGTCAACTGAAAACTTTGTGCAGAGCTGCAGGCTCGCCAGAGCATGGTGCACCTCATCCATCGCCCCCAAGCATCTTGTATATATACCAAAAAGCGGCGAGGGGGGTGAGGGCTACCTCAAATGCACCATATCCAACTCTGGGTTCCGCCATGCGTCAACTGAAAACTTTGTGCAGAGCTGCAGGCTCGCCAGAGCATGGTGGACCCCGTCCATCGCCCCCACACATCTTGTATATATACCAAAAAGCGGCGAGGGGGTTGTGCGGCGCGAAAGGCCCGGCGAGGAGGCGGGGGGACGTCGGCCCCCCGAAATACCCTAAGGACGGGCGACGATTGCCCTACGCATCTGCCGCGTCCCCCGAAACCGATCGCGAGCGCCGGTCGCGCCGACCTCGCGACCGGACGGGGAGGGCCGGCGTCGCCCCGTGGCCCGCGTCCTCCGTGCGACGTGCACCGGCCCCACTCGGAAAATCACGATTATCCCTAACCCCTTCGTAACCGCTTTTTAGGCGGTGATGATGACCGGTCGGAGGGGTGCCTGGACCGGAGACCGCAGTCGACCAAAATTTCAAAGGTGCCACCGGACAGAAACCCAGTACAGCACCTTCGAGGCCCCGGAAACCCACTCGGGAAAATGTGTCCACCTCGCTCACTTCGCACACAGATACATACTGCATAGATACAAATGTACACAAAAGCACAGGAGTGGACACATTTTCCCACCTCCACAAACATGGCGCTGTAGGGTATATACCACCCACCCAGAGCTACCACCTTCGAGGCCCCGAAAGTCCACTCGGGAAAATGTGTCCACCTCGCTCACTTCGCACACAGATACATACTGCATAGATACAACCATACACAAAAGCACAGGAGTGGACACATTTTCCCACCTCCACAAACACGGCACTCAAGTCCACACAGCACATTGCCACAGCTAGCACCTTCGAGGCCCCAGAAACCCACTCGGGAAAAAGTGTCCACCTCGCTCACTTCGCACACAGATACATACTACATAGATACAAATATACACAAAAGCACAGGAGTGGACACATTTTCCCACCTCCACAAATACGGCACTCAAGTCCACACAGCACATTGCCACAGCTAGCACCTTCGAGGCCCCGAAAGTCCACTCGGGAAAAAGTGTCCACCTCGCTCACTTCGCACACGGATACATACTGTATAGATACAAATATACACAAAAGCACAGGAGTGGACACATTTTCCCACCTCCACAAACACGGCACTCAAGTCCACACAGCACATTGCCACAGCTAGCACCTTCGAGGCCCCGAAAGTCCACTCGGGAAAAAGTGTCCACCTCGCTCACTTCGCACACGGATACATACTGTATAGATACAAATATACACAAAAGCACAGGAGTGGACACATTTTCCCACCTCCACAAACACGGCACTCAAGTCCACACAGCACATTGCCACAGCTAGCACCTTCGAGGCCCCAGAAACCCACTCGGGAAAAAGTGTCCACCTCGCTCACTTCGCACACGCATACATACTGCATAGATACAAATATACACAAAAGCACAGGAGTGGACACATTTTCCCACCTCCCCAAACACGGCGCTGTAGGGTATCCACGACCCACCCACAGCTACCACCTTCGAGGCCCCGAAAGTCCACTCGGGAAAATGTGTCCACCTCGCTCACTTCGCACACAGATACATACTGCATAGATACAACCATACACAAAAGCACAGGAGTGGACACATTTTCCCACCTCCACAAACACGGCACTCAAGTCCACACAGCACATTGCCACAGCTAGCACCTTCGAGGCCCCAGAAACCCACTCGGGAAAAAGTGTCCACCTCGCTCACTTCGCACACAGATACATACTGCATAGATACACCCATACACAAAAGCACAGGAGTGGATACTCTTTCCTTGGGGTGGTTTGTGTGCAGGAGTGGAGTGGTTGGCTGGGCCGCGTGGGGGCGCCTTGCTGTGGTCTGGGCGCCCTGCTGACCTCACAGCTTTTTGGCACTGTCATTTTGGGTCCGAGAGGAAATATTCTTGAATTCTGAGACAAGTATGGTGCTATTGAAAGGTGGAAGAAATATATTTGGCGGAGAAATGGGGCGTATCCTCCACAGAATTATACCCTACTAAGTGGAACACATGGATTATGGCCCTGTATCCGCAGACCCGGCGGAAGAGCGCTCAGGCGACCAGGAGAGCCTGCCCAAACTACGACTTACACACATGCGGTGACCAAGGTGGTCGTCCCTATCGAAATAGCCAAATCGGGCACTTCGCACGGATGGATTGTGTAGCAGAGAGCTACATCCCTGTGGGACTGGAGATCTCGGGGAGATCTCTAGAGATTGGTCATCAGTTCATGCTCCATATTGTGAGATGATTTTCTCTCATGTAACTTCGAATTCAATATATTTGTGAATAAGAGAGATACCCACTGTATGATTGGTTGATATGCAGCCCACACTAAAATCGAACCTCACTGCGTGTGAAGGTTGAACGCTCGCGGTCGGCAACGGCCTGTGAGCGTATTTGTCGACAGCACGTGTGTAACTCTGATCGAAGGACAGAACCACGTTGGCAGCGTGCTGTTACAATGGTTTCAGCTCTTGATAAATACTACGAAGTATTTGTGCGTTGTCTGGCTGGACTAGAATGTTTCTGCGCAAACGGGGGAGAATATTGGAGCCGCCTCGACTCGGCTTCGGCCATGTGTCAATGGAACACGTGCAGGTCACGTGCAGGCTTTCGGGTCCACGAATACAAACGCGTTGGACACGTTACCTGAATTCTGATGCACAAGAGTGAGCACAAGCTCCTCATATCTCATTCCGAAAACATTCTACATAGTTAGACGACGGATCATACATACACCATAGGTACAATAGTGGTTGTGGGTGGTACAGTTCATTAGCCAATGCGCAGTGAGCTAGATATCGTTTCTCTCCATTCACAGGTATATTGATTAGTTGTTCTGCAAGTCAACCTTGATAAGCATATCTTAATCGTTTCCTATATCTACAGAACTATGTCGACTGGCACTGGTAATGAGAACCAGGAGGCTGGAAATCATAGTCCTCGAGACATCGAGATACCGCTGCGTGACAATGAGGCATTCGATGCTGCTAGTCTGGGTGGCATGAGTCAAGGAACCACTGAGGTTGTTGGTATACACGAGGAGTTGGCAGAATTGAAAGCAATGGTACAACAGATGTATCTGGCATCTCAGAGTGTCTCCAAAGAGCCTGCACCGAAAGAGGTGAGCACAAAAGAACCCTCAAAGGAAAAGGTGGATAGTGAATCATTGGGCTATAAGTTGCCCAAGATAGAGACTCCTCTGTTTTATGGAAAGACTCACAATGATCTCGAGGGTGTGATTGATTGGACATACGAGGCCAAGATTTACATGAAGGACCGATTCCCTGAAGATGAGGCTAGGTGGCTGGAAGAAGTCAAGCTGTTGCTTCGAGGAGGTGCACGAAAATGGTACGAGTTCACGGTGGATAAAAGAGGCATGTTTAGTTCGTGGGATCAGTTCACGCAAGCCATCTATCAAACATATGCCGGAGCCAAGAGACCAGCTGTGCTACTCAAGTCATTCCAGTCACTCACGATGAAGTCTACGCAGGAATTTGATGATCATGTGGAATCGTTTTATCAACTGCTGCATCAGCTGGAAATCATGGGCGAGAGAACTACGGATACTCATGTCTTTCAAGTCTTTGTGAATTCGCTGACGCCTGGATTCAAGGCCAAAGCCTTGCAGTTTGAGCAGGATCGTCTCGTCAAGGAAACGACAGAGCCGGATACTGTGGATTCTTGTCCATTGGAAGGATTGATTGCTTACTTGTATGCTTGGAGTTCCCAATTATCGTCATCTTTGCCGTCGTCGTCACCACCGCAGATAACTATTCATCATGTTGGGGGACCAAAGAAGAAGACAAAGGCAAAGACAAACAAGGCTGCTTATACGGACGGGCTGTGCACATTCTGTGGAGCTCGATGGGATCGAACCCATTTATGTGATCGGTTGGCTGCCAAATGGGGNAAAATGGTGCTCATTTTGTGGAACAGATCAACTGGCATTGGGTCGTCGATGTGGATGTAGGATGGCAAAAGGTGCCAAGTCGACATCGTTGCAGCATTGTGGGATTGCAGTTTCGCATGAGGAACTTCCAACGAAAGTATTTGGAGATGGGTCTGGAACAAGGGAAATAAGTATTAAAAAAATCCTAGAGTCGCCCTTGGATTCCAACAGTAACAATATTCAGGTTGCTGAGGAATTGCACAGTGAAGCCGCTTTGACCAAAGCTGGTGGATTAATATCAGACTGTGTTTCAGAAGATCGAGATTTATTTCATCTCCAGGAGTCGAAGAAAGAAGATAAAGGGTTGATATTCTCTTTCGACGGCTACATCAAAAATTATAGAGTGCGAATATTAATGGACTCAGGTGCAGAGGAGAACTTCGTGGCTGAGCGTTTCCTCGCCAGTACTAGAGGGTTAAATGCATTGACTGGTCACCCCTAGTGCTCAAGCTTCCAGATGGGTCAGCTGGAAGAAATATTAATCAAGTCCTAAACTGTTCTCTGAGACTTGTGCAAGATGAAGCTCAGGAATTTATGACGGATGTGTCCGTAAGAGTGACACCGTTGAACAGTGAGTATGATGTATACTTAGGCCAGTCGTGGTTGAAAGCTCAAGGTGCCAGTTTGTGCTATCAATCCATGTCTGTATTATTGAGAAGTCCAACCTAAAGAGTTTTACACGCCCAGGAAGATTCATTGCTGTTGTCTGCTGTTACAATGATGCAGACATGTCAGCCTGCTGTGGATGTGGACGAAATGTATTTGATTCACGTGAGCGCTCCACGTGAACAGCCACAGGGTTGCGCAAAGGATGATATTTTCATCGAAAAAGGTCTCCATGCTCTGGAAATGGGAGCAGAGCAGGAAGACCACAAGGAGTTTGTCCAGGGATTGACGAACGAGTACGGTGATATTATGCTGAATGGAGAACTGCCTCCTGATGCTTCGGAGGGTCGAACGAATGCAGTGGAACATCGAATTTCGTTGGTGCCAGGAACAAAACCAAGGGTTCAGCAGTTGAGAAGGATGTCTCCAACGTTATTGGGAGAGCTTCGACAGCAGTTGCAACAGTTCCTGGATAAAAAGATCATCGAACCATCCAATTCACCTTTTGGTTCCAATGTGTTGTTTGTGAAGAAAAAGAATGGTGATCTACGAATGTGTGTAGATTACAGATTGCTCAATCAGCAGACAGTCAAGGATAGGTATCCATTGCCCAATATTGATGAACTGCTGGATCAACTGTCTGGGGCCAGATACTTCACAGCATTGGATCTCAATTCAGGATATCACCAANTCCCTGTGGCCATGGAAGATAGACCCAAGACAGCTTTCCGAACGCGATATGGTTCATATCAGTTTAAAGTGATGCCATTTGGATTGACGAATGCCCCTGCCACATTTCAAGCTTGGATGAATGACATGCTCAAGCCCCACATGGATCAATTTGTGGTGGTATTTCTGGATGACATTCTCATCTATAGCAAGACAAAGAAGGAGCATAAGGAGCATGTTCGAGTTGTTCTGGATTGTTTGAAGGAAAACAAGGTCTATCTGAATATGAAGAAGTGTGAACTCTTCAGACAGAGCACAACATTTCTGGGTTTTGTGGTGACACCCGAAGGCATCAAACCAGACAAAAGGCTTGTGGATAAGATCTCTACATTTGCAAAACCTGCAAATAAGAAACAGGTTCGTGCTTTTCTGGGAGTTGTGGGCTTTTACAGAAGGTTTATCCAGGATTTTGCAAGGATTGCCCTGCCTCTCACAGCATTGACCAAGCAGGATGTGCCTTTTATTTGGACAGAAGAAGCTCAACAAGCGTACGAAGTGCTCAGGAATGCGTTGACAACGTACCCAGTTTTGAGGTTGGTAGATATGGCCAAGCCGTTTTACTTGTTCACAGATGCTTCCGATTATGCCATTGGTGGAGTGCTCACACAGTTAGTGGATGGCATGTATCATCCACTGGGATATTATTCCAAGAAACTGAATGGTCCAGAACTCAACTATTCTGTGTACGATAAAGAGTTTCTTGCCTTGAAGCAGAGTGTGTGGCGTTTCAGGAGCTATTTGCTGGGACAACCAAAGAATGTGGTCTTTACTGATCATAGGCCTTTGACTCATTTGCTGACTCAAAAGGAATTGACTCGTGTGCAAAGCAGATGGTTGGATGCAATGGCTGATTATAATCTGGACATCCAGTATATTGAAGGCAAGAAGAATTGTGTTGCTGATTTGCTGAGTAGGCCTCCAGAAGTGGTTTTGAATTCTGTTGCTGTGGGTTTGCAGCAAGACCAGGCACTGCTCAAAAGATTGCAACAGCTGTACAGGACTGACAGGTTTATTGGATCGATTAAAAAGTGTTGGAAACAGAAGGTTCCAGTGCCATCCATTTTGAATCATATGAATATGGATGCAGTATCTGAGCACAATGGATTGCTGTATTATGCACCTTCTTCCCAACAGCCCAAGAGATTGATCATTCCAGACAATGCTTCCTTCAAGACAGAGTTGTTGATATTGCATCATGATAATGTGTTCAGTGGACATCCTGGAAGGGACAAGATGTGCAAGGACCTTGCTAGGTATTATTATTGGCCCAGAATGCAAGAGGATGTTGCCAAGTATGTCAAAGAGTGCCCTGTCTGCCAGAGTGTCAAGAGCCTGAATCAACCTGCTGCTGGATTGTTACAACCATTGCCTATTCCTGCCAAGCCTTGGGAGCAAGTTACTATCGATTTCATCACGGAATTGCCTTTGACTGCCAGGAAGAACTCTCAGATTGTGGTGATGGTGGACAAATTTACAAAGTGTCTCACCATGGCACCAGCACCAGCTTCGTTGGATGCAGAAGGTACTGCTTCTATCTTTTTGAAGTATGTGTATCGTTTACATGGCATGCCTTCCAGTATCGTGTCGGACAGAGATCCAAAGTTTACGAGTCAATTTTGGATTGATCTCATGCACAAGCTGGGTTGCCAGAAGTTGCAATCCACTGCCTACCATCCACAAACGGATGGACAGACAGAAAGGGTCAATCGAGTCCTGGAAGATATGATCAGATGCTATTGTGATGAGTATACCAACACGTGGGATGAGTTATTGTGGCCTCTGGAGTTTGCTTATAATGATTCGTTTCAGCAGTCGACCAAGTTTACGCCATTTTACATGAATTATGGTCGTCACCCCAGGAAACCTCATACCATCGCTCTAGGTCTGGAAGATAATGAACAACATGCAGCTAGCTCTGCATATCTGGATATTGTGCATCGGTGTCATCAAGCTGCAGCCCATAATTTGAGGGTAGCACAGGTACGACAAGCTCAGCATGCCAACAAGTCCAGAAGGGTGGCTGTGTACAAGGTAGGTGATCCAGTCCTGCTCTCCACTCACAAGTTGAAATGGGAAGGAAAGAAGTTCAAGAAATTACAACCTCGCTACCTTGGTCCATTCGAAATCGTCAGAGTCGTGCCACACAATGCGGTTGAATTGAACTCAAAGCAAAAAGGCTATGCTTTCCATCCAGTTGTGAATGTGGATAGACTAAAACATTACCATCCCAGAATGAATATTGAAGAGATGAATCACCAATTGCAAAGGGAATGGGATGAGTCGCTACCAGAGCTCGAGGATCAACCGTATCCAGAACATCAGAACCTCGCCTTTGATAACGATGATTTGGTCATTGAACTTGATGAGGAATAATGTATTCCTAGCCAAGTAGTTTTCTAGAATCAAATGAGGACATTTGGTTTCTTCTTAGCAGGGAGGAGTTGTAGCAGAGAGCTACATCCCTGTGGGACTGGAGATCTCGGGGAGATCTCTAGAGATTGGTCATCAGTTCATGCTCCATATTGTGAGATGATTTTCTCTCATGTAACTTCGAATTCAATATATTTGTGAATAAGAGAGATACCCACTGTATGATTGGTTGATATGCAGCCCACACTAAAATCGAACCTCACTGCGTGTGAAGGTTGAACGCTCGCGGTCGGCAACGGCCTGTGAGCGTATTTGTCGACAGCACGTGTGTAACTCTGATCGAAGGACAGAACCACGTTGGCAGCGTGCTGTTACAGATTGGATACAGAGTAAACTCAGAAGCACCCCAGACCCGGCGGAAGAGCGCTCAGACGACCAGGAGAGCCTGCCCAAACTACGACTTACACACATGCGGTGACCAAGGTGGTCGTCCCTATCGAAATAGCCAAATCGGGCACTTCGCACGGATGGATTAGATATAGATAACACTCACGGGCGCCGCGTGCGTGGCAAAAGAGCACTCAGGCGACCAGGAGAGCCTGCCCAAAATACGCCATAATTGTTCTTAAATAGGTCAAACTAGGGTATCTACAGCCCAACAAACATGCGGTGACCAAGCTCATCCTCCGTATGGAAATAGCCAAATCGGGCACTTCGCACGGATGGATTGGATACAGAGTAGACTCAAAAGCACCGCAGACCCGACAGAAGAGCACTCAGGCGACCAGGAGAGCCTGCCCAAACTACGACTTACACACATGCGATGACCAAGCTCATCCTCCGTATCGAAATAGCCGAATCGGGCACTTCGCACGGATGGATTAGATATAGATAACACTCACGGGCGCCGCGTGCGTGGCAAAAGAGCACTCAGGCGACCAGGAGAGCCTGCCCAAACTACGACTTACACACATGCGGTGACCAAGGTGGTTGTCCCTATCGAAATAACCAAATCGGGCACTTCGCACGGATGGATTGGATACAGAGTGGACTCAGAAGCACCGCAGACCCGACGGAAGAGCACTCAAGCGACCAGGAGAGCCTGCCCAAACTACGACTTACAAACATGCGGTGACCAAGCTCATCCTCCGTATCGAAATAGCCGAATCGGGCACTTCGCACGGATGGATTAGATATAGATAACACTCACGGGCGCCGCGTGCGTGGCAAAAGAGCACTCAGGCGACCAGGAGAGCCTGCCCAAACTACGACTTACACACATGCGGTGACCAAGGTGGTCGTCCCTATCGAAATAACCAAATCGGGCACTTCGCACGGATGGATTGGATACAGAGTGGACTCAGAAGCACCGCAGACCCGACGGAAGAGCACTCAAGCGACCAGGAGAGCCTGCCCAAACTACGACTTACAAACATGCGGTGACCAAGCTCATCCTCCGTATCGAAATAGCCGAATCGGGCACTTCGCACGGATGGATTAGATATAGATGACACTCACGGGCGCCGCGTGCGTGGCAAAAGAGCACTCAGGCGACCAGGAGAGCCTGCCCAAACGACGACTTACAAACATGCGGTGACCAAGGTGGTCGTCCCTATCGAAATAACCAAATCGGGCACTTCGCACGGATGGATTGGATACAGAGTGGACTCAGAAGCACCGCAGACCCGACGGAAGAGCACTCAAGCGACCAGGAGAGCCTGCCCAAACTACGACTTACAAACATGCGGTGACCAAGGTGGTTGTCCCTATCGAAATAACCAAATCGGGCACTTCGCACGGATGGATTGGATACAGAGTGGACTCAGAAGCACCGCAGACCCGACGGAAGAGCACTCAAGCGACCAGGAGAGCCTGCCCAAACTACGACTTACAAACATGCGGTGACCAAGGTGGTCGTCCCTATCGAAATAGCCGAATCGGGCACTTCGCACGGATGGATTAGATATATATAACACTCACGGGCGCCGCGTGCGTGGCAAAAGAGCACTCAGGCGACCAGGAGAGCCTGCCCAAAATCACGATTATCCCTAACCCCTTCGTAACCGCTTTTTCGGCGGTGATGATGACCGGTCGGAGGGGTGCCTGGACCGGAGACCACAGTCGACCAAAATTTCAAAAGTGCCACCGGACAGGAACCCAGTACATACATGGTAGCTACAGCAAGTTCTAACTTAGTTGGCATGCTGACAACAAACAAGGCTTATCAAATGAGCAGTGTGAGCTTAGTGCAACTTTCTAAAGGGCTAGAACCCGGCATTACCTGGATTTTGGAGGGTTTAGTTAGACCAAACAATCGCAGTATCAGCTGGAAGCGGGTTCTTGGGATGCTACTGACGTTAGGAGCAGTGTTTCTGATGAGACCATGTGGACAGCGATTGGGGGCTGATTCACCTTGCATTCGGACCAGATAGGGGGTCTCATTCGGTGATGCGGACTTGGCGGATAGGCGTTTTGGTCGCTCTCCCGTCCCCCCAAACTCATTTAAATTGCATTTTAGGGGATTTCGCGCGCAGGAGAGCGCATTTGATCCGCCCTAGCGTGCGTTTGGGCCGTCCATCGACTGTACCCAGGCTCCCGGTCTCCCGAGCAGAAGCGCTATTTTGGCGACGATCAGGGTTTCGGGGATCTTAAATTTGAATTTCCTGCGATGTCAAACCCATGGATAGGCTCGAACGAGCGCAGGCAGAATGATCCAGTATCTCGACTGTTGGGCACAGGAGACAGGCCTCCCGAGCGGGACCGCAAAGTGAAAGAGTTCAACGAGTACTGCAACAAATACATTGATGAGTTACACAAGGCTTTGACGCGAACGACGGAGCATTTGGTGAACAAGCGCAAGGAACTGTTCGGTGAGGACCACTTTGGGAAGGTGAGAATTCATGATGTGGTGTGTTACGTCCTCCATCCCGATGGGCCCAGCGCCATTTTCAAGACTTCCGCGTTTCATAACGGTTCGTTCTTTGACACCTTGTGTACTTTGAACAGGTGGGTTCCTCGGGGTGCTGCTGACACTGGATTTGGATGAGTGCAGACTTGGTCAATGAGCGCATGGACCAGATCCACAATTTCCTTTGCTCGTGGCAGGAGGTGTATACGACCATGGTTTTCGAGGGAGAAGAGAGATTTTCGGGTCCTATGTCTCACCTTGCTCAGTTGTCGGACCACGAGGCGCTGGCCAAGCTGCTAAGGGATCAGAGGATGAAGTTGGAGGAGGAGGAGCTGCAGAAGTTGAAGAGTGATCAGAGCATACAGACTGCTGTGGGCCTCTTTGGTACGCAGCGCGGCGCATTCTGCCCCTTCATATCCCTATTGATAGCATAATGTGTGTTGGACTCTTCTCTGCAGTGAGTGCGGGACGGGAGAAGGATGAGAGTGTGTCATTTCAGGATCGAGTTCGGCGACTGGGTGTAGTGTTTGGCCTATCTCCGGCTGATATCGAGGGTGAAGCCAAGCGAACGTGGAAGCACGGGGTCACAGAAAGCCTTTATAAAGTTGCTGCTCAGAAATCTGTGGGTTTGGAGTACCACAAGACGATGGCCGAGTGCCCATTGTACAATGAAGCAGCAGCTGGCCAAGAAGACAAGTGTGAGAAGTGCAAGCATGCCAGGATACTTCTGGACTGGCCAGGCCGACTAATGCGTGAATATACTAATCCAAAGAATGGTAGGACAGCATACGAGGCCAAGTATATTCCTTTCATCGCTCCTTCGAAGCTGAGTGTGGTTGCCTCTCAGATGTTGGTCAAGCATTTCAAGGTGGTACTCCCCAGTGTGTGGGCGGAATGCAAGGGCCTGGATCCCGATGCACAACCCCCTGCAGACACTAATAATACCAGTATTCCAGTGGATGTGGAAGCGGCCACGAATGGGGTCGAGGGCGACGTGTACGATTCATTCTGCAGGCCCAGGGTGGCAGTGGTGCATGGGGGTCAATCTTCTCAGGGCGCTGCTGCGGCCACGGACCCAGCAGGGACTCCGCCCGTAGGCGATCGATTAGAGACCATTCTTGAGGTGCTCTCGAATCCTCCCCCCCTCGGCAATGACGGACATCACGATGGAGGAGAAGGGGAAGGGAGGAGCCCTAGTGGTGGGGAGCAACCTGAAGAGGAGGATTCAGAGGAGGGATCTGCAAGAGAAGCGGGGCAGGTCTTGGCAGGCATCCTTGAAAGAAGACGGCGACCTGCAAGAAATGCAAAGCGCCCTTTCGAGGAAGACTACGTGTTTGAATAGTGCCCATTGCACCAAGGTGGCAGAGACCATGTGGACAGCGATTGGGGGCTGATTCACCTTGCATTCGGACCAGATAGGGGGTCTCATTCGGTGATGCGGACTTGGCGGATAGGCGTTTTGGTCGCTCTCCCGTCCCCCCAAACTCATTTAAATTGCATTTTAGGGGATTTCGCGCGCAGGAGAGCGCATTTGATCCGCCCTAGCGTGCGTTTGGGCCGTCCATCGACTGTACCCAGGCTCCCGGTCTCCCGAGCAGAAGCGCTATTTTGGCGACGATCAGGGTTTCGGGGATCTTAAATTTGAATTTCCTGCGATGTCAAACCCATGGATAGGCTCGAACGAGCGCAGGCAGAATGATCCAGTATCTCGACTGTTGGGCACAGGAGACAGGCCTCCCGAGCGGGACCGCAAAGTGAAAGAGTTCAACGAGTACTGCAACAAATACATTGATGAGTTACACAAGGCTTTGACGCGAACGACGGAGCATTTGGTGAACAAGCGCAAGGAACTGTTCGGTGAGGACCACTTTGGGAAGGTGAGAATTCATGATGTGGTGTGTTACGTCCTCCATCCCGATGGGCCCAGCGCCATTTTCAAGACTTCCGCGTTTCATAACGGTTCGTTCTTTGACACCTTGTGTACTTTGAACAGGTGGGTTCCTCGGGGTGCTGCTGACACTGGATTTGGATGAGTGCAGACTTGGTCAATGAGCGCATGGACCAGATCCACAATTTCCTTTGCTCGTGGCAGGAGGTGTATACGACCATGGTTTTCGAGGGAGAAGAGAGATTTTCGGGTCCTATGTCTCACCTTGCTCAGTTGTCGGACCACGAGGCGCTGGCCAAGCTGCTAAGGGATCAGAGGATGAAGTTGGAGGAGGAGGAGCTGCAGAAGTTGAAGAGTGATCAGAGCATACAGACTGCTGTGGGCCTCTTTGGTACGCAGCGCGGCGCATTCTGCCCCTTCATATCCCTATTGATAGCATAATGTGTGTTGGACTCTTCTCTGCAGTGAGTGCGGGACGGGAGAAGGATGAGAGTGTGTCATTTCAGGATCGAGTTCGGCGACTGGGTGTAGTGTTTGGCCTATCTCCGGCTGATATCGAGGGTGAAGCCAAGCGAACGTGGAAGCACGGGGTCACAGAAAGCCTTTATAAAGTTGCTGCTCAGAAATCTGTGGGTTTGGAGTACCACAAGACGATGGCCGAGTGCCCATTGTACAATGAAGCAGCAGCTGGCCAAGAAGACAAGTGTGAGAAGTGCAAGCATGCCAGGATACTTCTGGACTGGCCAGGCCGACTAATGCGTGAATATACTAATCCAAAGAATGGTAGGACAGCATACGAGGCCAAGTATATTCCTTTCATCGCTCCTTCGAAGCTGAGTGTGGTTGCCTCTCAGATGTTGGTCAAGCATTTCAAGGTGGTACTCCCCAGTGTGTGGGCGGAATGCAAGGGCCTGGATCCCGATGCACAACCCCCTGCAGACACTAATAATACCAGTATTCCAGTGGATGTGGAAGCGGCCACGAATGGGGTCGAGGGCGACGTGTACGATTCATTCTGCAGGCCCAGGGTGGCAGTGGTGCATGGGGGTCAATCTTCTCAGGGCGCTGCTGCGGCCACGGACCCAGCAGGGACTCCGCCCGTAGGCGATCGATTAGAGACCATTCTTGAGGTGCTCTCGAATCCTCCCCCCCTCGGCAATGACGGACATCACGATGGAGGAGAAGGGGAAGGGAGGAGCCCTAGTGGTGGGGAGCAACCTGAAGAGGAGGATTCAGAGGAGGGATCTGCAAGAGAAGCGGGGCAGGTCTTGGCAGGCATCCTTGAAAGAAGACGGCGACCTGCAAGAAATGCAAAGCGCCCTTTCGAGGAAGACTACGTGTTTGAATAGTGCCCATTGCACCAAGGTGGCAGCGCATCCTGGTTTGTCCAGAATTGCAGTTCGGTGATCGAGGAACTGCGTGGTCGTTCGTATGAAAATATTTTTAACATTGTAATTGCACATTTTCAATTGCATTTGTACGTCAAGACGCAACAAGGCGACTGCTGCGGGCACCGAGGTCTGGCGGATTCGAATGGAGAAACATGCGCTGGGTCCATTGCGTCGCAAGCGGCGTGTCCATGCTACTCATACGCGTATAGAAATATTACGATTCATCAATATATATTAATTTTTGTACATATGCGAGACCAGGGAGCAGTACGGCGCCTCGGCACCGTCAGCACGCGAAAGCAGTTCGTTGCCAACTCGAGAAAACATGCCCGCTAGGGGTGCGATAGGGCCATCCAGCGCGCTCAATAGACTTCATATAGATTTACTATACTATTGAGATTATTTGGAAGGCAGGAGAGGGCAAATCTCGGGATTGGGTCCGTGGGCATCTCCCCCAGAACCCTGTTTCGCAGCTCTCAAAGCCGGCCCTGAGGCGTGTGCAAACGCGATCCGGCCGACGTCGACCCTTCCCAAATCGCCCCTCCGCTTGTCATAGGCATTTATATGTTATATGAAGCGTATATCACTGGCGGATTTGGCGAAACGCTGCCGTGGCGAGTCACAAACGCGAGAAACAAGCCAACCACCGACCGAGCGTGGAGGCAGAGTTGGCATCGCCCATCGCCGATTTTCTCTGTTTCTCGCACTTTCGCCAGGTATTTCGCCCATGACATCCATATTCATATCATTTAAAATATATTGAACCCGCTTTGAGGTCGATTTCGTGTACTTGGGAACCAACGGATCGCGTTTGCACACGCCTCAGGGCCGGCTTTGAGAGCTGCGAAACAGGGTTCTGGGGCGAGGTCCTTGGGTCGCTCGTGTCCAAAATGCGTTCCCCGCACGCTACATTCTCCTCATATGATTTTGAAACGTATTAGATGTCTGATRTGGCAGCATCGATGACACATCGTCGCGTATTTCGGACTCCTGTCATGAACAACCTGTCGGAATGGGAGTTGCGGTCAGCGTCGCTGCCGAGACTGCGGCCTCCTGCTCAGCTCGAGGGTGGTTGGGCATGTTGAAAATCCCGTATGTATTCTCATATCCCTGCAGYGATCGTCCCGTGGCGCAGCAGGCAATRCCCCGCTTGAGAAAGGCCGAGCAGAATGTGTTCTCTYGGTTGACCTGACCCGCTCGCCCAATCGACTGAATACGGATGTGATCTCCCCAGTCAATTATTAACATATGCYGATTTTCAATGAACGGGCCGTTCATCGGAGCCGTGGCCAGCRCAAGCCTCATCGGAGAGACCGCATGGYCCGATCCGGCAGTTGCAGCGACCTCGCGCATATACGCGGTATCGCTGCTATCCAAGGCATCAAAATGATTTAATGTAATAATTGAAGCATACCGCGGCGATCGAAATGGTCAGGAGACTGCGGACGAGTCCATCGAAAATTTGAATTTTTTCGAATTTCTAGCCAGGTGGCCCTGGCTCGACTTGGCGCCCGCTGGAGGCTATGCTCTCAGGCGGTGACCGTGTTTTGACATACTCTATGGAGTTCATCCCACGGTGGCGGGTCTGGGGGCTGGAATGAGTGGAACAGCTGCCGCACTTGGATGGCCATGTCCCATGGAAGAATACCTGTAGTGGGAGACATGCCACCCCCGAGATTGGCCCATGCGTCGCTCGATCGAGGCCCTTTTTTCACCGGATCATGATTTCACACCCTAGATCGGGTAAATCAAGGAGGTATAGGAAAAGTATGCCGTAACGCTGAAAAAAAACGGCCAAGTTCCCTGTTTCTGGAGGTAGGGCAAGCCTCAAGTAGGCTTCGTCGACCTCCTAAGCCATGGTCCTGGACATATTCTCCCAGCCACCGCATCCATCACAACCAAAACGCTGCATTGTACGTATACACGAGGCAGTGATCCCATGTTGCGCCGAGAAGGCGTGCCACTAGCGCACAACGTCTCCATAGGGTTTTCCCTGCACTGGTGGCATCTTCTTCGTGCATTGGGAGCACCATGCCGAGGAGTTTCGCCGCGAGACCACACTCACAATGATTCATATACGATAGAAAATCGGAAACGCGGCGGTTCTGCACGATTAGGTGCCGCTACACATGCTTGATGCAATGACAGAGTCTACGAGAACAATGTTGTCATTGCATGCTCAACATTCATGGTGCAGAAGCATCAAATCAGATATGAGAGCACATCAAGTGTGCCATGCTCATGTATACATAGTGATAGATACAAGAAAGGTGCGACCTGGTGGAAAACCAAGATGATGGCCATGTTGGGATCAATGTGCCAACAGAAAATGCTAGCAGTTGCATTGCTGCAAGGCCTCACCAAGAGCCATCAACTCCATGTTTGTGCGAAACGACGAATGGGCAAGTGCTACATCTACTATACATATATACAAATAATACCATACAGATACTCATCAATAGACGCCCCTTGAAGGGACAGCAACCAACAAAGGCTGCCATGTCCATCACCTCTGGGAGTGTGGCCACAGACAGTACACTGATGGCCGCACTCAATCTTCGTCCGAGTCCGACACGTACGCAAACGCATACTCTTCGTTATATTCTGTCTCTATATACCTGGAAGCTTCTCCAGGGCCGTCGCTGAGGGACTCCAAGCAACCTGTTGCTTTGCTATGCAAGGCCAGCAGCTCACACCTCTTCTCCTCCAAGAGCCTCCTCCTGCACATCGCGCGGGAGATGGACCGCTCATAATCTTTCACCAGCACTCCGAACTCCCACGCCATCCAGCTATATTCGGCAGCGGCTGCGGGGNAACACCTGCAGGTCTGGGGAGTGTTCAACAGCAGGGACACAGACACCGCAGACATGGGTCCAAATGCTATCTCAAGTATTACCACCCTCTCGTATGGACAGGTCAAAGTCTCGACGTGGGCTGGAGACTTCATCACGTCCCTATTGGCGTTCAGCGTGTCTATATGCACCTGCAGGGAGTCCAGTTCTGCTTGGACTTGGCCAATCTCCACATGGAAGGCCTGCTGACACCCTTTTAGCTCCTCCAGAATGAGCTCCTGCTCTTCTAAAGCCCTCGATACACCGTCTTTGTGGGTGTGGAGCAGCACTCCGTACGCGTGGTCGCTCGCATCCCTGTTCATCCATGGATATTCCCCCTCCTTGAGCATGGAGGTGAACATGTCAGCCTGCTGGGGCCCTCCCTCGGGCGTGAACCCCCCNAACGTTATCCCTGATGGCTGTCGCTTCTCTCCAGGCATCTTTGATATCCAGGGGTAGGTACTCCAGGTGGGTGCTGTCGTCGCTGTGGGCCTGGGAAGGGCTAGTGGAGAGATACAGCGCCTGGACATTGCAGGCCTCCAGGAAATGGTANCGCCACGTAGCACATATCGCCNAATACTCCCATCAACTTAACTTTGGATGCCTGCAAAAATACTAAAAGGATGAGGGGCGATCGTGGGGCTGCCATCAATGCATGCAACAACGCACCTCTTTTGCCTTCCTCAGCCTGCTGCTCATTTCTCTACGTGTCAGGTACTTTTGCTCTTGCAGACGCAGGATCTCCGTCTCTTGAAACACCTCGATGATGTCTCGCTGCTGGAGGCGCAGCCTCCATGCCCACAGCCGCAGCTCTGCCACCTTCAAGTTCCAGCCGTTCGCCTGCCAATGGGGGATGCTGTCCTTGGCCCTCTCCATGTCCTCCTCGGCCCTGCGGATATCCGCGGTGATGCTGTTCTTCACGTTCAACTTGATATTCTTCTCCCCCAGCGCCGCCTTCCACACGGGCTTGAAGGAGGCCGCGTGCTGCTGGTAATTGACCAGATAGTCATGCCGCAGCCAAGCCTGCATGAAGTCCACCTCAGGAGACTTGTCCACCGCCCCCTCGCCTGCGAAGGAGGGCTTCGTGGACAGCAACATTTGGATCTGCACGCAGCGTGTCGTGTGAGAGGGCCAGTACGCGTTCGGATGGGAGCATGCAACCTACCTTGTCATCCGAGGCACCCTGCTGTTGCCTCATCTTGTTGACAACCGCATTCAACAGTCGACGGGCTTCCGCCTCCCTCGTCGTAGCTCGCATGTAGGCTTCCATCATAAATGGTATCAGTTTGTGCACCTTGGACTCGTTCCACCGAGCCACGATCCGCTCTATGCTCACATGCCTGAAGGAGAGGCTCTGGTACTGCAAGATGTGCCCAGCCTCCTCATGTGAGCCCACGCGATCTCGGGGGGCTCCCCTGCCCCCAGACCCACCATGTACATGCGCATGTGGCTGTTGTGCCACTGGCATGTGGCGTTGTGGCACGACACATGAAACGGGGGCAAAGGGTAGGCAGTGAGCTTGGCCAGGCTGGCTGCCTCCACCCCACCCCCCATTTGGCCTCCGCCCAGTCGATGGCGTGCTGCTTGAAGCGACAATTGATATCATACCACATGGTCAAGGGGATTCCGTGCGCCTTGATCACCAACTCCATGAGCTTGGTGCCATAGTTCCAAGTCCCCTGCATCATGCACGACCATCATGTCACAAACGGGCACCACGCCCCGAGTCCACGCCATTGCACGCACCTTCAGTCATGTTGATCATTGATAAGCAAAATCCATGACGACAAAATGCCCCCATCACCCCAGTGCGGTCGTGGTGGCGGGACATTTTCCTCTTTTCCGAGTCGGCCTGAAAGACCACGGTGCAGGGTCCCTTCTTCCTCTGAGTCCGCGTCAGGCTGCTTGGATCCCTTCTGAACGCTTCCATCTCGTCGTCTCTCAATAGTTTCAGGCTGATGGGGGGTCTGTGGTCGCTGCTACCCCCTGAGGCACGGGTGGCAGCCCAAAGTGCCCATCAATGTACATGGAGTGGATGAGGGAGTGGGACCCTCCCAGCAGGGCCTCGAATTCGCCCCGTCCAGCCCCCCTCGCGTATCTTGCTCTCCACAATCTTGAGTAAGTATTCTTGGGACCCTCGACACGCTGGGCAGGCGGCAAGGAGGTCGTGGTCCCAGAGGCCTGCATCCTGGCCCTCCCGGTGACTGGATCCATCTTCCATCCCTGCAGCACCGCCTTCTGCAGCCACGGACTGGTCCTCCTCTTCTGATACTGCATTTGAAGGGTATTCTCGGTCCATAGCCGCCGCCTCCAGGTCACGCCTGGCATCTGGGCTGCCCATCCCCAAGGTCAGGATGGTGAACTCATGCAATGCCCTGCTGATGTGCTTCGCCACCGTGTCAGGGGTCAGTTCGATGGCACACCCATTTCTGGAAACTCGTTTCATAAGACTGCGACTGA
>WKLD01000044.1:4741-28205 GCA_011316045.1 Picochlorum costavermella | reverse complement strand
GTTTTAGTCTATCCACATTCACAACTGGATGGAAAGCATAGCCTTTTTGCTTTGAGTTCAATTCAACCGCATTGTGTGGCACGACTCTGACGATTTCGAATGGACCAAGGTAGCGAGGTTGTAATTTCTTGAACTTCTTTCCTTCCCATTTCAACTTGTGAGTGGAGAGCAGGACTGGATCACCTACCTTGTAGACAGCCACCCTTCTGGACTTGTTGGCATGCTGAGCTTGTCGTACCTGTGCTACCCTCAAATTATGGGCTGCAGCTTGATGACACCGATGCAAAATATCCAGATATGCAGAGCTAGCTGCATGTTGTTCATTATCTTCCAGACCTAGAGCGATGGTATGAGGTTTCCTGGGGTGACGACCATAATTCATGTAAAATGGCGTAAACTTGGTCGATTGCTGAAACGAATCATTATAAGCAAACTCCAGAGGCCACAATAACTCATCCCACGTGTTGGTATACTCATCACAATAGCATCTGATCATATCTTCCAGTACTCGATTGACCCTTTCTGTTTGTCCATCTGTTTGTGGATGGTAGGCAGTGGATTGCAACTTCTGGCAACCCAGCTTGTGCATGAGATCAATCCAAAACTGTCCAGTAAACTTTGGATCTCTGTCCGACACGATACTGGAAGGCATGCCATGCAAACGATACACATACTGCAAAAAGATAGAAGCAGTACCTTCTGCATCCAACGAAGCTGGTGCTGGTGCCATGGTGAGACACTTTGTAAATTTGTCCACCATCACCACAATCTGAGAATTCTTCCTGGCAGTCAAAGGCAATTCCGTGATGAAATCGATAGTAACTTGCTCCCAAGGCTTGGCAGGAATAGGCAATGGTTGTAACAATCCAGCAGCAGGTTGATTCAGGCTCTTGACACTCTGGCAAACTGGGCACTCTTTGACATACTTGGCAACATCCTCTTGCATTCTGGGCCAATAATAATACCTAGCAAGGTCCTTGCACATCTTGTCCCTTCCAGGATGTCCACTGAACACATTATCATGATGCAACATCAACAACTCTGTCTTGAAGGAAGCATTGTCTGGAATGATCAATCTCTTGGGACTGTTGGGAAGAAGGTGCATAATACAGCAATCCATTGTGCTCAGATACTGCATCCATATTCATATGATTCAAAATGGATGGCACTGGAACCTTCTGTTTCCAACACTTTTTAATCGATCCAATAAACCTGTCAGTCCTGTACAGCTGTTGCAATCTCTTGAGCAGTGCCTGGTCTTGCTGCAAACCCACAGCAACGGAATTCAAAACCACTTCTGGAGGCCTACTTAGCAAATCAGCAACACAATTCTTCTTGCCTTCAATATACTGGATGTCCAGATTATAGTCAGCCATTGCATCCAACCATCTGCTTTGCACACGAGTCAATTCCTTTTGAGTCAGCAAATGAGTCAAAGGCCTATGATCCGTAAAGACCACATTCTTTGGTTGTCCCAGCAAATAGCTCCTGAAACGCCACACACTCTGCTTCAAGGCAAGAAACTCTTTATCGTACACAGAATAGTTGAGTTCTGGACCATTCAGCTTCTTGGAATAATATCCCAGTGGATGATACATGCCATCCACCAACTGTGTGAGCACTCCACCAATGGCATAATCGGAAGCATCTGTGAACAAGTAAAACGGCTTGGCCATATCTACCAACCTCAAAACTGGGTACGTTGTCAACGCATTCCTGAGAACTTGGTACGCTTGTTGAGCTTCTTCTGTCCAAATAAAAGGCACATCCTGCTTGGTCAATGCTGTGAGAGGCAGGGCAATCCTTGCAAAATCCTGGATAAACCTTCTGTAAAAGCCCACAACTCCCAGAAAAGCACGAACCTGTTTCTTATTTGCAGGTCTTGCAAATGTAGAGATCTTATCCACAAGCCTTTTGTCTGGTTTGATGCCTTCGGGTGTCACCACAAAACCCAGAAATGTTGTGCTCTGTCTGAAGAATTCACACTTCTTCATATTCAGATAGACCTTGTTTTCCTTCAAACAATCCAAAACAACTCGAACATGCTCCTTATGCTCCTTCTTTGTCTTGCTATAGATGAGAATGTCATCCAGAAATACCACCACAAATTGATCCATGTGGGGCTTGAGCATGTCATTCATCCAAGCTTGAAATGTGGCAGGGGCATTCGTCAATCCAAATGGCATCACTTTAAACTGATATGAACCATATCGCGTTCGGAAAGCTGTCTTGGGTCTATCTTCCATGGCCACAGGGATTTGGTGATATCCTGAATTGAGATCCAATGCTGTGAAGTACCTGGCCCCAGACAGTTGATCCAGCAGTTCATCAATATTGGGCAATGGATACCTATCCTTGACTGTCTGCTGATTGAGCAATCTGTAATCTACACACATTCGTAGATCACCATTCTTCTTCTTCACAAACAACACATTGGAACCAAAAGGTGAATTGGATGGTTCGATGATCTTTTTATCCAGGAACTGTTGCAACTGCTGTCGAAGCTCTCCCAATAACGTTGGAGACATCCTTCTCAACTGCTGAACCCTTGGTTTTGTTCCTGGTATCCAACGAAATTCGATGTTCCACTGCATTCGTTCGACCCTCCGAAGCATCAGGAGGCAGTTCTCCATTCAGCATAATATCACCGTACTCGTTCGTCAATCCCTGGACAAACTCCTTGTGGTCTTCCTGCTCTGCTCCCATTTCCAGAGCATGGAGACCTTTTTCGATGAAAATATCATCCTTCGCGCAACCCTGTGGCTGTTCACGTGGAGCGCTCACGTGAATCAAATACATTTCGTCTCCACACGATCTCATCAGCAGAGCCTGACATGTACTTGCATACATTGATCAGCAGTCACAGGCAGTACAAACGTCAGCACTAGGAATCATCATTCCATCGGGTGGTGTCCGTGGTAAAATCATACTTTACTGGAGTATGCTGACTATCTGTCTCAGAATAGACTTCACAGATCATCAGTGGAGTTGATAGCACAGCAAACTCGGCACCTCTGCAGTCTGTTAAACACAGTGCTCGAGTCACTGAATGATATAGTTACTGTGATCAAGATAGCTCATGCCTGATGGTTGAAGTCTGAACAGAGGTGTAGCCAGTGTTGTGCTATCAATCCATGTCTGTATTATTGAGAAGTCCAACCCAAAGAGTTTTACACGCCCAGGAAGATTCAGTGCTGTTGTCTGCTGTTGCAATGATGCAGACATGTCAGCCTGCTGTGGATGTGGACGAAATGTATTTGATTCACGTGAGCGCTCCACGTGAACAGCCACAGGGTTGCGCGAAGGATGATATTTTCATCGAAAAAGGTCTCCATGCTCTGGAAATGGGAGCAGAGCAGGAAGACCACAAGGAGTTTGTCCAGGGATTGACGAACGAGTACGGTGATATTATGCTGAATGGAGAACTGCCTCCTGATGCTTCGGAGGGTCGAACGAATGCAGTGGAACATCGAATTTCGTTGGTATGCCAGGAACAAAACCAAGGGTTCAGCAGTTGAGAAGGATGTCTCCAACGTTATTGGGAGAGCTTCGACAGCAGTTGCAACAGTTCCTGGATAAAAAGATTATCGAACCATCTAATTCACCTTTTGGTTCCAATGTGTTGTTTGTGAAGAAGAAGAATGGTGATCTACGAATGTGTGTAGATTACAGATTGCTCAATCAGCAGACAGTCAAGGATAGGTATCCATTGCCCAATATTGATGAACTGCTGGATCAACTGTCTGGGGCCAGATACTTCACAGCATTGGATCTCAATTCAGGATATCACCAAATCCCTGTGGCCATGGAAGATAGACCCAAGACAGCTTTCCGAACGCGATATGGTTCATATCAGTTTAAAGTGATGCCATTTGGATTGACGAATGCCCCTGCCACATTTCAAGCTTGGATGAATGAAATGCTCAAGCCCCACATGGATCAATTTGTGGTGGTATTTCTGGATGACATTCTCATCTACAGCAAGACAAAGAAGGAGCATAAGGAGCATGTTCGAGTTGTTTTGGATTGTTTGAAGCAGAAACAAGGTCTATCTGAATATGAAGAAGTGTGAATTCTTCAGACAGAGCACAACATTTCTGGGTTTTGTGGTGACACCCGAAGGCATCAAACCAGACAAAAGGCTTGTGGATAAGATCTCTACATTTGCAAGACCTGCAAATAAGAAACAGGTTCGTGCTTTTCTGGGAGTTGTGGGCTTTTACAGAAGGTTTATCCAGGATTTTGCAAGGATTGCCCTGCCTCTCACAGCATTGACCAAGCAGGATGTGCCTTTTATTTGGACAGAAGAAGCTCAACAAGCGTACGAAGTGCTCAGGAATGCGTTGACAACGTACCCAGTTTTGAGGTTGGTAGATATGGCCAAGCCGTTTTACTTGTTCACAGATGCTTCCGATTATGCCATTGGTGGAGTGCGCACACAGTTGGTGGATGGCATGTATCATCCACTGGGATATTATTCTAAGAAGCTGAATGGTCCAGAACTCAACTATTCTGTGTACGATAAAGAGTTTCTTGCCTTGAAGCAGAGTGTGTGGCGTTTCAGGAGCTATTTGCTGGGACAACCAAAGAATGTGGTCTTTACTGATCATAGGCCTTTGACTCATTTGCTGACTCAAAAGGAATTGACTCGTGTGCAAAGCAGATGGTTGGATGCAATGGCTGATTATAATCTGGACATCCAGTATATTGAAGGCAAGAAGAATTGTGTTGCTGATTTGCTGAGTAGGCCTCCAGAAGTGGTTTTGAATTCTGTTGCTGTGGGTTTGCAGCAAGACCAGGCACTGCTCAAGAGATTGCAACAGCTGTACAGGACTGACAGRTTTATTGGATCGATTAAAAAGTGTTGGAAACAGAAGGTTCCAGTGCCATCCATTTTGAATCATATGAATATGGATGCAGTATCTGAGCACAATGGATTGCTGTATTATGCACCTTCTTCCCAACAGCCCAAGAGATTGATCATTCCAGACAATGCTTCCTTCAAGACAGAGTTGTTGATGTTGCATCATGATAATGTGTTCAGTGGACATCCTGGAAGGGACAAGATGTGCAAGGACCTTGCTAGGTATTATTATTGGCCCAGAATGCAAGAGGATGTTGCCAAGTATGTCAAAGNAGTGCCCAGTTTGCCAGAGTGTCAAGAGCCTGAATCAACCTGCTGCTGGATTGTTACAACCATTGCCTATTCCTGCCAAGCCTTGGGAGTAAGTTACTATCGATTTCATCACGGAATTGCCTTTGACTGCCAGGAAGAATTCTCAGATTGTGGTGATGGTGGACAAATTTACAAAGTGTCTCACCATGGCACCAGCACCAGCTTCGTTGGATGCAGAAGGTACTGCTTCCATCTTTTTGCAGTATGTGTATCGTTTACATGGCATGCCTTCCAGTATCGTGTCGGACAGAGATCCAAAGTTTACTGGGCAGTTTTGGATTGAGCTCATGNAGCCAGCTGGGTTGCCAGAAGTTGCAATCCACTGCCTACCATCCACAAACAGATGGACAGACAGAAAGGGTCAATCGAGTACTGGAAGATATGATCAGATGCTATTGTGATGAGTATACCAACACGTGGGATGAGTTATTGTGGCCTCTGGAGTTTGCTTATAATGATTCGTTTCAGCAATCGACCAAGTTTACGCCATTTTACATGAATTATGGTCGTCACCCCAGGAAACCTCATACCATTGCTCTAGGTCTGGAAGATAATGAACAACATGCAGCTAGCTCTGCATATCTGGATATTTTGCATCGGTGTCATCAAGCTGCAGCCCATAATTTGAGGGTAGCACAGGTACGACAAGCTCAGCATGCCAACAAGTCCAGAAGGGTGGCTGTGTACAAGGTAGGTGATCCAGTCCTGCTCTCCACTCACAAGTTGAAATGGGAAGGAAAGAAGTTCAAGAAGTTACAACCTCGCTACCTTGGTCCATTCGAAATCGTCAGAGTCGTGCCACACAATGCGGTTGAATTGAACTCAAAGCAAAAAGGCTATGCTTTCCATCCAGTTGTGAATGTGGATAGACTAAAACATTACCATCCCAGAATGAATATTGAAGAGATGAATCACCAATTGCAAAGGGAATGGGATGAGTCGCTACCAGAGCTCGAGGATCAACCGTATCCCGAACATCCGAACCTCGCCTTTGATGACGATGATTTGGTCATTGAACTTGATGAGGACTAATGTATTCCTAGCCAAGCAGTTTTCTAGAATCAAATGAGGACATTTGGTTTCTTCTTAGCAGGGAGGAGTTGTAGCAGAGAGCTACATCCCTGTGGGACTGGAGATCTCGGGAAGATCTCTAGAGATTGGTCATCAGTTCATGCTCCATATTGTGAGATGATTTTCTCTCATGTAACAACTTCGAATTCAATATATTTGTGAATAAGAGAGATACCCACTGTATGATTGGCTGATATGCAGCCCACACTAAAATCGAACCTCACTGCGTGTGAAGGTTGAACGCTCGCGGTCGGCAACGGCCTGTGAGCGTATTTGTCGACAGCAAGTGTGTAACTCTGATCGAAGGACAGAACCACGTTGGCAGCGTGCTGTTACAAAAACCTTTGCGACAACGACGGTGCAGTGCAAGTATAGTCGTCCAGTTTACTATTATATGTATAACTTTAGCAAGATAATTCAGAAACATGGAGAGGCCGAAAGGTTTGCAGATAAGTGCGGAAATCCTCGAAACTACTTACGTCGGTTCATCAAGGCTGCACGTGGCAGCCGCAGGAAAGTGACAAAGCAAGGAGCCAAGAAGCTCTCCACGAAGCAGATGAAAACGTTTGTTGATACTATGATGATGCGTCTAGCATATTTAGTGGAGCATTATGATTTGAAGAAAGAGGACGTGTTCAACTTTGATGAGACATCTCTTCGGTATCATGAAGACAGTGATGGTCTGGTAATTGCTCCAGTAGGCGCTAAACACGTGTTGCGCAATCAATCTGATGAGCCAATATGTCTTAAACAGTGTCTGACATTTATTCCCATGGTTTCATGCGCTGGAGATAAGCTAGATCCAGCAATGATTTTCAAAGGCACTTGTGGTTTGACAAGGTCAATTCCAGGTTACAAAGATGGCTTCACAAAGTGGAATGAACTCTATGGAGAAGGAAAAATATGTTTTATGCAGAATCAAGGGAAGTGGACAACGAATAGCACCATGACGGAATGGTTCAGAGACCACATTATCCCAAGGATCAAGAAAGACAAGCAAAGAAGGAGAGACGAGGGACAGCAAGTCTCTCCAAAATATGTCATCATCCTTGACGGTGTGAGTACGCACTGTTTTTCAGAAAAGTCCGACACAGAATCTTGGATAACAGCTGTTCAAAGAGAGGACAAAGATCTCATTCTGTTGTGGCTCCCACCAAATACTACAGGTGACTTGCAACCTTTGGACGTGAACTTCAACAGGCCTTTCAAGGTAAATTATAGAGACCAACTCTATAAGATCAGGCTTCTTTCTGGTGAAGACAATGCTTGTTCCGAAGATGAACTTGGCGAATCTGATGATGACGAGGGAAACATTGTAACCACAGAGGATGGGATCGAATTTCATCTGGATATGGGCAGTGTTGGAGGGAAAACAAGGAGCCAAGCGAAAGCCACCAGGCAGAACGAGGCCGCATATAAGGTGAAATCTCGTGTGATTGAAGCTATTATTCATTCGTATAAATCAATTAGTAAAGATCACGTCAAAACTGCGTGGAGAATATCAGGGAAAGCTGTATATGAGGAGTTTCGAAGGGGTACAGCATTTGAATGCATGCCTGATAGCTGGTCAGGATACAACCAAGCTTGGAATGCATCATTGCGGAAAGCTGCTCTTGAAATACAAGAAAAAGAACGCAAATTGTTCTTCAAGGGCATGAGTGGCGGCACATCTGACATAGAATTGGGTCTAAAGTTCATTCCAATGGCTGGGAGGAAGAAAATGCTACCACAGGAAGGGACACATGAAGATGAGGTCATGGACGAAGCACAGACAACGTCGTGCTCGATAGAGATATCAGAGTATGCATCAAATGAATGTCCTGACGGGGAGGATGACGACAGCAGTGATGATGATGATGAGATTGTGGAAGGGTTGGACGAGCTTGCCCTGGATGAGGAGACAGGTCNAAACAGCCCTGAATCCCTTAATTGACGTTTCTGGCACCGCTAGAACAGAATCACGTGTTTCATATCCACCCTAGAACGTTGTAAATACCACCAAGWGGCATATATTGATGAAAACAAGNCTCTAAGCCTCGAATTTAAGGCACCATCAATCCTGGCTGGGCAGCGCGTAAAGAGCACGGAGCCTNCCCGGGTTGAAACACATATATCGAGTAATAGTTTTGTCGACTACAGTATATATATTTATATAGATATATACAGAGAGCTATTGCTACGGGGAGTACGTACTGTATACAACTAGANCCCAGGAGTTCCCACACTAGGCATACGTATGCAAGCTAGACATGACCGGCGTCTGCCTGCCACCTCGCAGTAGGTTTAATTTGTTGTCAAAATCCAAGATAGATTCACTTACTCCACTATATTTTTACCGGTACTTTTAGACAAGGTACGTCGGGATGCTCTGGTCTTAAATAAGGCCTCTTCCATACCTCCAAGAAACATGACACGAAACGTTACGTAGCGTATNNGGTATACCATANCTGCAGTATAGCTAGCAATTTTCACAGTTTATGAATGCTTATAGTGTGTTTGCGATCTCTGNAAAATATAGGAAACCAGACGCATTCTGAAAAAGAGTCACTTTGCTTTGTCGCGACTCCCATCAACCATAGCCTTTAGTAGGCGATATATCGCTATGCTATATAGCCAGGGAACGATAGGGAACGATCAAGGAGCATCGAATTTCAGAGACAAAAACAACTTTGGCGGGCAGGTAAGATCAGAAATGAAATAAATTAATGCTGTCACCCAAGTTTTGCTATGTAACACTCGTTGACCAGTGACGACCCATATCAACATGCAAGTAGAAAATGCAGGAGCTTCCACCTACTACAGATCCATCCTTGCACCTTTGACAGCTCTGGGGTTAGGAATATATATATATATATATATANNGAGAGAGAGAGAGTTTCCTCACTTCTGTGGAAACATCCCTCAACAACTAGCCTGCGTACGTATGCTAGTCAGACTAGTCTATCTAGATACAGATCTGTAGTTAAGAATGCATTCTCATATGAGGTCCCTGGACAACATCGGGTTCAAGACGAATGCCGTTGCAATTCTATGGTCATATGGCATGATCAAGTTTCAGATGTGACTGTTTCAGTTTACTCACGAACAGGCAACCTTCAAATTGCAGTTCTGTGGATCATAGATTTGGTATCAGTGTGCAATTTCACTCTTATTCTCCCTCCANTTATCAAAGATGCGACCTTTTCTTCCACAATGTACTTTTTGCCCGACGTTTCGGCCACAATGGACCTGAGCCGACACAGTGATTGTTTGAAGGTGCGTAATCAAACTTGGACTGTGCCAGAAATTTGGCAACTGAAAGCATCGGCGGAACTTCATGCACTTAATGAGTGGATGAAAGGGAGGACACAACGCAACTCACGATATCAGAGGTATAAAGCATCATGTATCAGAAAGTGGATGGGTATTTGCAATCTGAATTGTTCTAATATTTGGAAGGACGATGAAATTACAATGCACATTCGGCAAGATGATATCTTCAAAAGGAACTACAGTAGCAATGTCCATCACAGATATTGGCAGCCACCATTAGATTACTATCTCTCTGCAATATCTTTTAAAAAATGGAAGGTAATTCACATTGTTGCTCAGAAAACTTTGGATAGGAGCCCTGTCTTCTTAGCATTGGAGAAGATAAGGAAAATCATGGATGAGCATCTGGTAATTCACCAGGATTCTTGGCCCAAGGACATGGAGCAAATGCTATGTTCAAAAAATTTCGTAGAGTCGCACTCATCCTTGAAATACGTTTGGCGGTATGGATTAATGAGAGAGATATTTTCATACAGATGTCCATCGCCAGAAGAAGTTGGTGAGAGCTCTTGCATTTGGGGAGGCTGTGGCTTCTTCAAAATATCAATATTGCCTAATTTTAGTCCCCTGAAGAATCATGCAAATACCCCTAGCGACTGGGTAGAATACCTATTGCATGGGACAAATGGAACGTCCAAATGCCAACTTTAAGATTGTTGTATTAGAGGGCTTATCAAGTCGATTGTAGGATTTCTATTAGCCACCCCCATAGGATTCTCAGAATCCGACCTGATTTTGTAAAGTGATAATTTGACCCTAAATCACCCTAAATAGCCTTCAATCAACATTCATTCATTTTGATACATTTAAACATCCTACACACCGACAAATGTCATTAGGTACCCGAGGAAAGCCTTGATCGTGATAATATACGGCGAATAGCCCCCAATCTGCATGACAGATACAGATCTGTAACAGAAGCAACACGAAATGGGTTCAGTTGGCAGTATTTGTGAGCAAAAACGAATTTGATACACCTTTTAGAGATATAAAATCAATCAATTGCGTTTGAGTCCACGAATATAGCGCATGGCATCATCAGTATAGAGGGTTTGGTCAGAAGATGTTTGACTTTGTGCCTACCTCCCCAATCTAGCGTGGAATCCAACGCAAGCCACCCATGTTATATATTTTGGTGTATCATGAGAACTGATGAGATCACGCCATCCAGGATAACGACGTATTTGCTAGATACAATTTCTCCTTGGGATCTTCTCCTTGCTTTCGCCACATGAAAACGTGGAATGAAATGCTCTTTGAACCACTGGACCATAGTATCATTGGTGGACCACTTGCCTTTGTTTTGCATGAAACAGATCTCATTTTCCCCTTCCTCGTCATATAATTCCTGCCAAGTCTTGAAATCGTCTTTATGACCTGGGATAGTGCAGGTCAGCTGCTCAGGTCATGACCCAAGTAAGGAGCCATCATTAGCCTCTTTTAGCCCATATAAACCACTTTCATCTCAATCCTGCCCCTTGTTCCGGTCCCAAACGTTGTTTCGCCTGACCATGAGTGGTCCCAACGTGATTTTAAAATTTCAAAATTTTGCCGACTGGCCAGCTGGTCACCGGATTGGACTCTGGCCGGCCATGATGCCTGATGGTACGTACCACCAGGCCCGGTCAAAGGCTGAAATATGCCGGCCAATATGCCAGGAATATGCCGCTATCAAAAGCCCTGTTCCATACCTCCCCGTAATAAATCAATTAAATTTTCCCAGTGATAGAAATACCACTGTTTTCTCGATACGCGACAGGATGACAAACTAAAAGGTTCAAAGCGGTAGAGGTATGGAAGAAGTCTTATGTAAGACCACGACGAGATTTAGACGCAGTCGTAGGTGCTTCCCTTGTAGCAAAAGTTGCAAGCTAGCGTTCACATTTGTTTTCCCTCTATTAATAGCATTGAAAATCTGTCGAAGCCTGGGGATTGCACCATGTTTCCAAAGTATTGATGTGGGTGCGAAGTCTCTCTCCGTTTGTTATTTTGGGTTGAACAGATCATTAAGGAGTACGCACAAATCCATCCGAAAACACTTACTTGAGCCATTTCTGAAGAAAGGCTACAGAATCACATCCTTTTACCATACTTATGACCTAAAGGTGCTAACGAATAATAGGTCGAAAGAGTCGAAAATCCCATTAAATACCTCTGGCTTTGAAATTTTAGGTCCGTTTGCTGCAAAAGCAGTAGACAGTCAGGAAGATTTCCTGAGGGGAATCAATCTGAGTAAATGGGTTGTGAACTCTTTTGATCCTTGGTATGATAATTTCACATCCATGCGCAACCTTGCATCTCAGTTGAACTCAATTGATAAATGCTGCAAATTATTATCTCAGAGAAGGGCAGACATTATTATGTTTGCTAGACCGGATATGCTGTATTTCAATGACATAGATGTTGCAACTGTCGAGAAACACACACAAAATCAAGAAACATGGATTTTGCCCAAGTTCGAAATCAATCATCACCGCTGGAATGATAGATTTATTATCTCTACTCCTTGGGGCATACAAAGCTGGTGTCATAGGATAAACTCTGTTCCAGCCTTTGTCGCCTTCACAGGATCTAGTGTTCATGGCGAAAAGCTTGTGAAGTTCGCTGGGGAAAAGGTTGGTATAAATATGGAGACTGTTGACCTGAAAATGGCTAGAGTCAGGGCAGATGGGAGTATAAGTGCTAAGTATGACAGACTATGGTTACAAAAGTGGAACCTGTCCCACTGGTTTGGACACACGTGCTATGAAGCATGTGAGGTTTGACGCTACAAATGCACAAATTCCTGCAATTTGTGCATGTGGCAGCGTACATTGCCAGTCGTGGCCTGGATTTCCTTCACAGGGTACACAACGCACTGCCTAGTCACTCTCGTGTCGTTGCCAACACAGAGCGTTCAACCTTCACACACAGTGAGGTTCGATAGAAGAGGATGGAGTAGAATACCAACCAATGTACAGAGGGTTATCTCTTCCTTCACAGAATAGTTTGAATTAGAAGTTGTTACATGAGAATAAATCTTCTCAGTATATGAAAATGACCATGATGACCAGATCTCTCCTAGGGATCTCATTTCCCTGGATATTGACGAGAGATCACCTCCCACAGGGACGTAGCTCTCTGCTACAGTGCATTTGTGCATCACTCCAGTTGGGGGGGCTGGTGGCACTCCCTTGCCAGCACTGCATGTGCCGAGTAAGAAATGTCGAGGACCCCTAGTATCTCATAAGAAGTGTTAGGGCTGATCAAGTCGATTGTAGGATTTCTATTAGGCCGCTCTTAATTGACTCTTATGTTACCATCCACCCGACTGGTTTTCTGCGATTTGAGGCTGAAATTTAAAAAACGGTCATTGCTCAAAATCTGTAAGGATTTTGCCAATTCTGATGCCACCATGCGATAAAGCTCATCAAAAGGAGTCGATCGGCGGGGTTCCGGCCCCGGGGCCAGAGTCCAATCCGGTGACCAGCTGGCTCGGCAAATTTGCCGACTGCAGTCACAGAAAATGAGGTGGCCTCCTTAAATCCCAAATTTCCCTGAGGGGCGTATTAAATTATTTCGACCAATTCACAGGAAAGATGGTAAGAAAATATGTCTATTGAAAGAAAAATGGGGCAATTTGGTGCGATATTCGAAAAGTTATTGGCCTCTGTATATGTAACAGCACAGATGAACCTCCAAGGTACCTCTAATTAAGGAATCAAGCTACAGCCAAGATTACACAATATAACCATGATCTAGAGTCTATACTTGAGGACTCAATTACTGATCTTTCCATTCTATCACATATACCATCGTGTAACGCATTATAATCAAGGCCTGTGTTGTCAGGATACCAACATAGCTCATATCCTACTACGGTGTGGACCAACAGCCGACCGGAGTCAAGTCTCGGTCTCAGGACGTTCGGTGCACGCTATTACAAGTGGTTTCAGCTCTATTTCGTATAAATCCCGTGGATTTGGCGTGAGGAATCGAGATCTCACGGTATTGAAGTGACGCGGACTGGGACAGGACGGTAGCTCCTCTTTGCATCAGGACTCACAACAACATTATTATGACTACTACAAGAGCAGCGCACAGACGCGCAGAAGAAGAACCAAATATTGAAGATTTTGATGAGGTTCACTCGGAGGATGAGTTGGAGCACTCAGTATCACAGAATGATACGTCCACGATAGGGGCACAGCAAGCAGCTCTCACATACAGGTACAGGGAGTTGGCGACATCCTTAGCCCGCAGTGAGCATTGGGACAAGAAGCACCAAGATTACATATCACCAGCAGATTGGCTGATACATGTGGAGCATATCCTCTCAGCTCAAGTGTTTCTGCAAGGTCAGGAAGCTGTGGACAGAAGGACTTATACTCAGTTATTTTTGAATGCCATCCCGCCTAGAGTTGGGCGATTACTGCGGATGAATTCAGGTGAATTTGTATGCTGGGAAGACGCAAAGGAGATATTCCTCCAGGAGGTCATGGGCGTGGATTTCGCTGCAAAGATGTACACACACTTCTCGGGCATGAAACAAGGAGCGGATGAACGGATCTTGCATTTCTACCAACGGTTTGAGCAAGCGTACGAGATCACAAGCAAGTACTGTGGCGCAGCATTTGATGGAGGCCTGCATTTGGCAATCTTCACACCCAAGTTGAATGGGAGAGCATACGCAGCGGTCCGGCACTATTTTACAAAGAAGAATTATGATTTCAGTGTCGAACCTGAAAAGATGTACGCGGACTTGAAGAGGTTTTTGCTATCAAGAACCGACCAAGTGGATGGAAGACAACAGAATTCCAACTCTGAAGAAGTTAATTACATGGGACAATATTCAGGAAGAGGCTATCGGAACCAGCCAGGACGCCGGCATGACAGCCGAGGAAATCGGAATGGTAATTCTCGCAATTATCGAGGACAGGATCAAGACAGGAGACATCACGTTGATCGGGGTAACAATTCTCAAAGGAGAACAAACAACAATGCCCATCGCCGGAGCGATGATGAAGACAGAAACTCCCACAGAAGGAGAAATCAACAACAAATTCATAATATTGAGGACCAGGAAAACGAGGACGGGACTTCTGCCATGAGCCAGTAGGTGAACATACACCTCAGAGTCCCAAGAAGCAAGCTGGTCATGAATTGAATTGGCAAGAAGTGATCAATGCGTTGGATCATGAGTCGGTGAACAGGTTACTACAAAATACGACAGCTGAAAAAGTGAAAACAGGTCAACTACCAATTATTATGGGCAAAATTGATGGACAAGAAGTAAGAATCTTAGTGGATACTGGAGCAAGTCGAAGCTTCATCTCGAAAGGGTTAGTAGACCTACTTGGATTACCTATAAAGGAAGGCAGACGCTCGACAAAGATTATCAGTATCCATGGAGAAGAGAAAGTGAATCACGAAGCCATAGTCGAAGTATGGCTACCTACAGTACATCCAAGGAGTAGAAAGTATGGAGGTCAGCCGCATGTTTGTGAGACAATGTCGTTGTTGGTCATTGAATTGCACAGTTATGATGTTATCCTGGGTTACGATTGGTTGTGCAAGCAAGGTGAAGAGAAAAACGTGAGTCCCTCAGAAGTGAGTTATACTAAATGGAACAAGAAAGGTGAGCCAGAAGCAACTGTTATACAGATTGGAGACAGAAGAATCTCCCAGGACAAATTCCTGAACAACCTTATTACATTTGAGCAAGTCGAAAGTGGCTATGCAAATTGGCTGAACGAGAAAGAAGATCAAGTATATATATGCACAGTGCGCGAAGCAGCAGAAGGAGAATTGACGTCTAAGAGATACACCCCATCAGAACTCGAGGACCTGAAGAGAAAATACCAGAGCCTTTTTATCAATGGAACACCTACGACGCTACCCAAAAACAGAGGTAAATATGATGTCGAGATAGCTACCATGAAAGGATCAAAGATTCCCTGTGCAAGGATGAGATTACTGGCACCTAAAGAACAAGACCAGCTGAATCATGAAGTGAAGGAATTACTACAGAGAGGTCTGATTGAACCTTCAAAATCACCTTATGGAAGCCAAGTTTTATTTGTGAAGAAGAAGGACGGATCATTACGCATGTGTGTGGATTACCGAGCATTAAACAGGATTACAGTGGAAGATAAATTTCCGCTGCCAAATATACAAGCACTATTGAAGAAACTACAGGGAGCAAAGTTCTTCTCATCATTGGACTTAGCATCAGGCTATTGGCAATTCAGAATCAAAGAAAAGGACGTCCACAAGACAAGTTTCAGGACACCAGATGGAAGCTATCAGTGGAAAGTATTGCCGTTTGGTCTTACCAATGCACCTTCGGCATTTCAGCGCAATATGAACAGCATATTGAGGAAACATATCAAGGCTGGATTTGTTGTCGTATATCTTGACGACATCTTAGTGTTCTCTCGTACAAGAAAAGAACATAAGGAGCATTTTGATCAGATATTCCAAACATTGAGAGAGCATGACTTGTATTTGCAAGAAAAGAAGTGTTCATTCTTTCAGAAGGAAGTGTTGTTCTTAGGACAGATTGTGGCAGCTGATGGTATCAGGGTAAACCCGAAGAAGATAGAGGCTGTTCAAGAATTTCCAGTGCCTCACAACATCACGACTTTGAGATCATTTCTAGGCTTGGCAAATTATTATAGACGTTTCATCAGAGATTATTCCGCTCATGTTTGTCACATGTCAGAGTTACTGAAGGATGATGTACCATTTATATGGTCAGAAGCCTGCGATCGAGAATTTCAGAATATCAAGCTCAAGCTAACTACAGCGCCTACATTAAGGATTGCAGACCCAAATCTGCCCTATGTTGTTCACACAGATGCATCAGACGTTGCGTTAGGAGCCGTGCTTATGCAAGATTTTGGAAAANGGATTGCAACCTATTGAGTTCTTATCAAAGAAATTTGGAGACACACAGCGAAAATATCAAGTATTCGAGAAAGAGATTTTGGCCTTAGTCACAGCACTAAGAGAATGGAGACATTATTTGCTCGGAGCAAAAGCTGGCGTTACTTTATACACAGACAATCGAGCCGTCACGCATTTAAAGACATTGAAAACTCCTGGCAGAAAAGAATTGGGATGGTTGGAAATACTGGCTGAGTATGGGCAAGGCTTAGTTATTTCCTACATCACTGGTAAGCAGAACAGAGTGGCAGACGCACTCTCTCGCATGGGGGAGAGGGTGAATACATTAAAAACCTACGAAAATGGAAAGCTTATTGATGTTATGACCATGAATGCCGTAGATAAACAGAGATTTAATGAAAACATGGAAGCAGATTGGTACAAAACAGAACTATGCCATAGTATCGGAATGTCATTGGAAGACCCCAACGCAGTTCCCTTTATATTGCAAAATGTGGCAAGTCAAGTTACTCCTACATATGAGGATCAGATGTGGACACAATTCTTACGTGAATACGCCTTGACAAAGGATGAAGCACTTAGGAGCAAGGTTTTGGAGCAACATAATAAGATAAATCCTGATCAAGTTATCTTTGAACATGGACTTCTCAGAATCGTGCAGCCTAACAAGCTATCACAAGTTATATTGGCAGTATCACAAAACACCTCGAAATTAAGGATTGAACTGATAACAGAAGTGCATAAAGCCTTTGGACATATTGGAAGAGACAGACTATTGCAAGCCATGCAGACGTTCTTTTATTGGACAAATATGAGACAGGACGTGGAGGACGTGGTACATCACTGCGAGATTTGCAGTAAATCAAAGAACATCAATCAGAAGCCTTATGGCAAGGCTCAACCATTACCGACACCAAAGTACAGATGGGAAGAGGTCACTATGGATCTAGTGTCAGGATTCCCTCAAAATGAAAAGACAAAACACGACAGCATTTTAGTGTTTGTTGACAGACTATCAAAGATGGTAAGAACTGTACCNAGTACAAAAGGATGGGTTATCTGCGCAAAGAATCGTGGAAGCATTTATCGATACGGTATTCAAATTACATGGGATGCCGAAAAGGATCATTACAGATCGAGCATCAACGTTTACTGGAGAATTCTATCATGCAATGATGGATGTATTCGGGACACAATTGTCTCACACTACAGCATTTCACCCACAGTCAGATGGACAGACTGAAAGAGCAAACAGAAGTATTATTGACATGTTAAGAGCTTATTGTTCGAGTAATATTCAAGATTGGGAGAAGTATTTACCATTGGTGGAGTTTGCATTGAACAGTGCAGTCAGCACCAGCACTCAGTTGACACCATTCTTCTTCAATTATGGGAGACATCCAGTATACCCGTTTGCGAACGCGTCGCAACTCATGGTATCAGATCGAGAAGACGTTAATGAAATATTACTCAGAATACAATCAGCAATACAACTGGCACAAGCTCATTTGGAAGAAGCTCAACGAAGACAAAAGGAAGTCATTGGAGCTCGAAGAAGAGAACATGATATTCAAGTCGGAGACAAAGTATATATGAGCACAAAGAATTTCAGACAACGATTAGGTCAAGGACAAAGTAAACTGTTTTCCAGATATATTGGACCCGTTGTCGTCACAGAATTGATTGGCTCTAATGCAGTGAGATTGAATTGGGAGACTCTTCCATCGAAAGAGGAATACAAGTACGTAAAGAGAATGCAACCTGTTGTGAATGTTGAATGGTTGCAGAAATATGATCATCCAGTACCTAAAAGTACTACATATCCGAAGATCAAAGAGATCACAGACATTACTACTGACGAGAACCAGAACAAGGTTTACAAGGTAAAGTACCAAGAGTCAATACCTCGAGAAGAAACGGTTTCAGAAGTCGATCTACAACTAAGGTATGGAGTTGATGAAATACATGAGTTGTGGAAGCAATACTCGAGACGAGTATCGAATCAAATGGGGGAGAATCTGTAACAGCACAGATGAACCTCCAAGGTACCTCTAATTAAGGAATCAAGCTACAGCCAAGATTACACAATATAACCATGATCTAGAGTCTATACTTGAGGACTCAATTACTGATCTTTCCATTCTATCACATATACCATCGTGTAACGCATTATAATCAAGGCCTGTGTTGTCAGGATACCAACATAGCTCATATCCTACTACGGTGTGGACCAACAGCCGACCGGAGTCAAGTCTCGGTCTCAGGACGTTCGGTGCACGCTATTACAGTATAAAATGGCTTGTGTGAAAATTTTGAGAAGTCTTGTCGTCGACCTGTGGTACTTATTAAGGAAAGTCCAGAGTCCATCACAAGGCACCGATTCTTGCATAATAGCCATGATTCAACGCGGTCTGTTGCAGAATTTCAACACATTATACGTGTATTGTTATTCGATATCAATACTTTCCGTTGCTGCGAAGGTTGACCCTTTGGTCGGGAAGAAGGCAAGCATTTTGTCCATTTCTTTTCTGTTGCCGCCGTCTACAAGTTTGTGGTGGGNCCATTCTCCCTTCCAACCATCTTTGATCATTTCAAAACAAGAAACCTGACAGACGAGATCTGTGATTGGTACTGTGGTCACATGTTTGTCATCCTTCCATGGGCTCTCCCCTTTGAACTCTCCAACTGTGTAGACCGTGGATCCATGGTAATTCATCCTCGAAGTCTTGTATATCCCACAAACCGCGTGTCTTTCCACTTCATCTGGTGCTCGACGACTGAATATGCGGATAAAGTCGTACACTAGGCCAATATGGTGAGCCTCAGAATCCTTGTCCCTCACCAAGACAAAGTGCGACCTCCTCTTTTTGTCCCGTTTGTCATAGAACGACTTGATGTTGAAGCCCTTACCATCCACCAAAATATTGCACGATGAATGACTGTACAATATGATATCTTTTTGCGGCTCTCTCGGCCTTTCATTCTTATGTTTTGCATGGAACTCCCTGATGAGATTCACCTTCTCTCCCTCTACGGACGCCTTCAGTTTATCCTTGGCAGAATCTCGAGCCTGGATGCAACCGGTTACATTTTGCTCCGACCCTTTCCCGCGGAGATGGTGCGTTGCATGCGGTTGCAGGTCGTACATCATCCCTGAGACAAGTCGTTGTCCATTTGGGGCATAGGTGGGGATGGCACTCTGGTCAGCTGGCCCAAGTTCCCGCTTTGCTTTCTCCAAAGCAGCTTTAATGAGATATCGCTTTGCCAAAGTTGATTCGGGAACATTTATACAATTCGTTGAAGAAACAAGACGCATGGCCCGTTCCACCCAGAGTTCTGACATCTGGTCCAGTGGGCCAAGGAAGTTCTCCATGTGGTGTAGGAGGCAGTTGGCTGTGTGCAGGTTGGGCGTCAGCAATTCGTATGCCTTCTCTTCCTGGCATATCCTGGAGAACTCTTCGAGATGTTCCAAGGCTATACATGGCTCGAGTTTGTAGCCCTCTCCATGGCTTATATGATGCATGGTGAATTTCCTCAAATGTCCCCAAGCTTCCATGGCCTTTGGTGTGAGCACTTGAACGCCCGTCACCTCCTCATTGAAGAGAGCGCACGAGTGCACTTCTATAAAAACTTTGACTTCCTCGCAGATCCAACCGTTGCAGTACTCTATCGACGAGTACGGGCGGTTGAAAGAGTTGCTCAGAATGATTCCTTTCTCCAATCGTCGAACAGTCTCCTTGTTGTTGACTCTCATGCTCCTGACGTCCCACAGGGATGTAGCTCTCTGCTACAACTCCTCCCTGCTAAGAAGAAACCAAATGTCCTCATTTGATTCTAGAAAACTGCTTGGCTAGGAATACATTAGTCCTCATCAAGTTCAATGACCAAATCATCGTCATCAAAGGCGAGGTTCTGATGTTCTGGATACGGTTGATCCACCAGCTCTGATAGCGACTCATCCCATTCCCTTTGCAATTGGTGATTCATCTCTTCAATATTCATTCTGGGATGGTAATGTTTTAGTCTATCCACATTCACAACTGGATGGAAAGCATAGCCTTTTTGCTTTGAGTTCAATTCAACCGCATTGTGTGGCACGACTCTGACGATTTCGAATGGACCAAGGTAGCGAGGTTGTAATTTCTTGAACTTCTTTCCTTCCCATTTCAACTTGTGAGTGGAGAGCAGGACTGGATCACCTACCTTGTACACAGCTACCCTTCTGGACTTGTTGGCATGCTGAGCTTGTCGTACCTGTGCTACCCTCAAATTATGGGCTGCAGCTTGATGACACCGATGCAAAATATCCAGATATGCAGAGCTAGCTGCATGTTGTTCATTATCTTCCAGACCTAGAGCGATGGTATGAGGTTTCCTGGGGTGACGACCATAATTCATGTCAAATGGCGTAAACTTGGTCGATTGCTGAAACGAATCATTGTAAGCAAATTCCAGAGGCCACAATAACTCATCCCACGTGTTGGTATACTCATCACAATAGCATCTGATCATATCTTCCAGGACTCGATTGACCCTTTCTGTCTGTCCATCTGTTTGTGGATGGTAGGCAGTGGATTGCAACTTCTGGCAACCCAGCTTGTGCATGAGATCAATCCAAAACTGTCCAGTAAACTTTGGATCTCTGTCCGACACGATACTGGAAGGCATGCCATGTAAACGATACACATACTGCAAAAAGATAGAAGCAGTACCTTCTGCATCCAACGAAGCTGGTGCTGGTGCCATGGTGAGACACTTTGTAAATTTGTCCACCATCACCACAATCTGAGAATTCTTCCTGGCAGTCAAAGGCAATTCCGTGATGAAATCGATAGTAACTTGCTCCCAAGGCTTGGCAGGAATAGGCAATGGTTGTAACAATCCAGCAGCAGGTTGATTCAGGCTCTTGACACTCTGGCAAACTGGGCACTCTTTGACATACTTGGCAACATCCTCTTGCATTCTGGGCCAATAATAATACCTAGCAAGGTCCTTGCACATCTTGTCCCTTCCAGGATGTCCACTGAACACATTATCATGATGCAATATCAACAACTCTGTCTTGAAGGAAGCATTGTCTGGAATGATCAATCTCTTGGGCTGTTGGGAAGAAGGTGCATAATACAGCAATCCATTGTGCTCAGATACTGCATCCATATTCATATGATTCAAAATGGATGGCACTGGAACCTTCTGTTTCCAACACTTTTTAATCGATCCAATAAACCTGTCAGTCCTGTACAGCTGTTGCAATCTCTTGAGCAGTGCCTGGTCTTGCTGCAAACCCACAGCAACAGAATTCAAAACCACTTCTGGAGGCCTACTCAGCAAATCAGCAACACAATTCTTCTTGCCTTCAATATACTGGATGTCCAGATTATAATCAGCCATTGCATCCAACCATCTGCTTTGCACACGAGTCAATTCCTTTTGAGTCAGCAAATGAGTCAAAGGCCTATGATCAGTAAAGACCACATTCTTTGGTTGTCCCAGCAAATAACTCCTGAAACGCCACACACTCTGCTTCAAGGCAAGAAACTCTTTATCGTACACAGAATAGTTGAGTTCTGGACCATTCAGCTTCTTAGAATAATATCCCAGTGGATGATACATGCCATCCACCAACTGTGTGMGCACTCCACCAATGGCANAATCGGAAGCATCTGTGAACAAGTAAAACGGCTTGGCCATATCTACCAACCTCAAAACTGGGTACGTTGTCAACGCATTCCTGAGCNYTTCGTACGCTTGTTGAGCTTCTTCTGTCCAAATAAAAGGCACATCCTGCTTGGTCAATGCTGTGAGAGGCAGGGCAATCCTTGCAAAATCCTGGATAAACCTTCTGTAAAAGCCCACAACTCCCAGAAAAGCACGAACCTGTTTCTTATTTGCAGGTCTTGCAAATGTAGAGATCTTATCCACAAGCCTTTTGTCTGGTTTGATGCCTTCGGGTGTCACCACAAAACCCAGAAATGTTGTGCTCTGTCTGAAGAATTCACACTTCTTCATATTCAGATAGACCTTGTTCTGCTTCAAACAATCCAAAACAACTCGAACATGCTCCTTATGCTCCTTCTTTGTCTTGCTGTAGATGAGAATGTCATCCAGAAATACCACCACAAATTGATCCATGTGGGGCTTGAGCATTTCATTCATCCAAGCTTGAAATGTGGCAGGGGCATTCGTCAATCCAAATGGCATCACTNTAAACTGATATGAACCATATCGCGTTCGGAAAGCTGTCTTGGGTCTATCTTCCATGGCCACAGGGATTTGGTGATATCCTGAATTGAGATCCAATGCTGTGAAGTACCTGGCCCCAGACAGTTGATCCAGCAGTTCATCAATATTGGGCAATGGATACCTATCCTTGACTGTCTGCTGATTGAGCAATCTRTAATCTACACACATTCGTAGATCACCATTCTTCTTCTTCACAAACAACACATTGGAACCAAAAGGTGAATTNGATGGTTCGATRATCTTTTTATCCAGGAACTGTTGCAACTGCTGTCGAAGCTCTCCCAATAACGTTGGAGACATCCTTCTCAACTGCTGAACCCTTGGTTTTGTTCCTGGYAYCAACGAAATTCGATGTTCCACTGCATTCGTTCGACCCTCCGAAGCATCAGGAGGCAGTTCTCCATTCAGCATAATATCACCGTACTCGTTCGTCAATCCCTGGACAAACTCCTTGTGGTCTTCCTGCTCTGCTCCCATTTCCAGAGCATGGAGACCTTTTTCGATGAAAATATCATCCTTYGCGCAACCCTGTGGCTGTTCACGTGGAGCGCTCACGTGAATCAAATACATTTCGTCCACATCCACAGCAGGCTGACATGTCTGCATCATTGCAACAGCAGACAACAGCACTGAATCTTCCTGGGCGTGTAAAACTCTTTGGGTTGGACTTCTCAATAATACAGACATGGATTGATAGCACAAACTGGCACCTTGAGCTTTCAACCACGGCTGGCCTAAGTATACATCATACNNACTGTTCAACGGTGNCACTCT
>WKLD01000041.1:68061-94900 GCA_011316045.1 Picochlorum costavermella | reverse complement strand
CCAAACACGCGCCAAAAAACGCCGAKRMGCCGAKRMGTTGATGWNGKWWTWGAACAWWMNACWGTKKWNTGTTCWAWWMCRNCATCAACKYMTCGGCKYMTCGGCGTTTTTTGGCGCGTGTTTGGGCGCGTTCTAGGGCCTCGGTATAGGGTTGGGTATAGGGGGGTTATATAGGGTTAGGGTTGGGGGCCTTGGGGGGAGCAGGGGAGCAGACAAAGGGGCACCATGCAGGGGTAGCTGGTCGTCGGGAACTAAGTGGGTCACCCTGGATCACCGAGGACTTCAGGGTGCTGGGAGTCATGGCGGCCCCATGCTGACGGCAAACGGTCCGTGTTCATGGTTGGGAACGTCTGATTCCTTTCAGAATATGGTGAGATAATTTTCGAGCTCACCGCTGCCTCCGGAGACAGTCCACCATGGGACACTCTTTCATGGGCTAAGAACCCGGACAAATGGGGTTTCTCCAAGGGGCATTACGGATTCGAACTGGGGACACACCACCCCAATCACCAGGATGCAGCGCAATCCTCCCATCAAACGCCTGATCGAACGGACCGATCGAACAAATGGGACAGGCTCGTACGGGCACACTTATCTCGTCAGAAACGTGATTCTCAACAACTACATACACACATCACGCCCGCTCACACGAGTGACGTGAGCGGCAACTAACCGTCAACATACTCGCTCGACCGGAGTATCCTATACCCTACAGGTCGCACGCTGTCCTCTGTCGGCTAAGCAAAAACTAAAATAACCGAAGTACCAAAGTAACTCTGTCTGGACGGTGGGGACAACGGGTGTTCCGTCGTTGTAGATGCTTATGAACGCAGGGCAGGCAGGTGTGTCTTGGTGTGCCCACAAACATCCCCTGGGCAGTTTTCAGATTTTTAGTTGACTTGTTGGATTGTGATCGAATCTAGTGGCCCTGAGTGGGCAAAATACAATCAGACGCATGCTCCAATAGCAATGGAAAAAGACCCTTGTGGGGAAGAGAAAAACCAAGGAAAAGAGCTATGGATCATTGGTGCCTTTGACTGTGGGGTTTAAAACCGTGGAGGTGAGAGACAGAAGAATCGTTGTTGGGGACGGTGCCGTTTCTGGTGTCAAGATGACGCATGCGGTGGTGTAACAGCACGCTGCCAACGTGGTTCTGTCCTTCAATCAGAATTACACGCGTGCTGTCGACAAATACGCTCACAGGCCGTTGCCGACCGCGAGCGTTCAACCTTCACACGCAGTGAGGTTCGATTTTAGTGTGGGCTGCATATCAGCCAATCATACAGTGGGTATCTCTCTTATTCACAAATATACAGGATTAGAAGTTGTTACACGAGAGAAAATCATCTCACAAATATGGAGAATGAACTGATGACCAATCTCTAAAGATCTTCCCGAGATCTCCAGCCCAAAAAGGGTGATGATGTAGCTCTTTGCTACAGGTGGCATCCAGCAGCAACATTGCGGCAGGTTGGAATAGAAACTGAGTCGTGGACTTCCCTATACCCTATTAGAGAAGGCGACAGAGTGATCTTTACGAAAACACTGACACTTTGTGCGATGAGGATCCGGGATTTGCTCTGGGATATTGCATCACAGTGCGGAAGACCAAAGGATCGAAATTCCATACGTTGGTTGTCCTTCCCATATGCAATGTGTCTGAGTGGACTAAGACGCTGTTGTGCACGGCCATCACACGAGCCAAGGAGCGTATTTTCTTTCTAGGACGCGTCACAATGTTCAGTCTGTCCTCAGGCATCAGCCAGAGCCTTTCGATACCTCCTTTTTTGCTTACCATGATCACACGATCAGCGGTCTTATGATCGCGTGATCAATTCCCGAGAAGTGGAACATCACCAGGGGTGTTTTAGCAGAGAGATGCATCTTTTGTACGAGAGACAGCATAGGGTCTATATATCCCGACTATTGCAGCAGCACCCCGTTTCCAGCCATCCCTTGGCACCTCTGCGGCACTCCCAAAAGGTGATCGGTTTGGGTCGAAAATCAAAACTGCGCCTATTCATGGAATGCTTCGACCAACTAGAGCAACTCAGGGACAAGGTTACGTCCTACGGCACAGCGCACACTGAAAACGTATTAATCTCGTGTTATTGTCTCTTGGCTACGTTCATGAAAGAGATGGCAGCGTCCCGAATGAACGCAGAGCTTCGTGCCGACCAGAAGAGGGAAGGATATTGGAAATGCTGGACATCCAGGAGACCAGTCGAGAGTTTTTGACGCCCCGTTTGTAGCATCAACGGCATGCCGCGGGAGAGGTATCTACAAGCACTGTCAGCCAGGGGAGCGCGGGAGAGACTCGTGTGGGCTGCTTTGAGTCATTCCCGCGAATTAAAAAAAAGTAGCATCAATGGAATGCCGCGAGAGAGGTATGTACAAGGATTATCACGCAGGAGAGACTCGTATGGGCTGCTTTGGATCTCTCCCACGAATCAAAGCACCTAGCATCAATGGAATGCCGCAGCTGAAGTACCTACAAGCGTTGTCATCCAGGAGAGCGCAGGAGAGACTCAAATTCCTTGCTTATTTGATGGTATTTCGTTTTTGAATTCAAACTGAATCAAGATGTATCGTGCAACTACTGAGCAAAGGAGGTGGACGATGAAGGTTAATGGTGAGGGTATAGGGTCTCGATACACGGGACACCAGGATCGGCGAGCGGAGCAGGTTTATAGAAAAACGGTAGAGTTATGGGAGCATGGCCGGCATGAATGCAAAGCACGCCAGATAGCATTAAAAAGTGTATTCTATGACCACCATGTGGCTGAGGAGAAAGTATATTCGCCGTGTTAAAAAAAAAGGAAGAAAAGTCACAAAAATCTTGTCAATTGGAGAACCAATGTTTCTCGACGAGGTACTCTTTCAAGTGTGGCGGGAATATTTTGCACGGTTTGTTACCAGTTCCCTTTGTGGATTTGGTGAGCCCGTGCTGGTTCAAATCCATCATCAGGTTTTTCGACGACAAACATCTCGATGTTGGGTCTTCCTGTTCCCTCCATTGTTGGTAGAGTTTATACAGATCTTGGTTGTACATCCTCACTTCGGACACCCCATCGATTGTCCTCTGATGTAGTAGCCAACATACAAATACAACTGGGATCGGTTTGCTGCGGTCGGCCATATCCTTGTAGATTTCAGTGATCGGCCTGTCACGTTGAGGATGAAAGTTGGACAGATTCTGAGATACGAGGAACTGGGTGTATCGAAGCGCGACCTTGGGGTCTTGTATGGCTGACGCAAGCCGGTCAAAGTATTCTTTGTCGGGTGGCTCAGCGCATTCCACTACAAAGTATCTTCTGTCGCCTTTTTCTACTTTGACTGGGGTTGAATTGTTTGTGGTGATCACGTAATTTGCAAAGTCAGGCTCCCGATCTGCGTCTCTTCCCTTAGCTTCGAAGACTTGGTATGGTTCCGTAATGTAGCTTTTGAACTTGTCGCTCAGAGAATATGCCAGGCCGCGATCTGTAACTTCGTCCAGGTTAATTAGAACCTTGCCACGTGCACAGCTGTTGAATCTGCCCATAATCTTGTCCACGTCAGACACTTGAAGATACGCTTGGTTTCCTAGAATTTTCTCACCGATGAACTGATTGATGTACATCCCTTTTCCTGTTCCCGGCTGGCTCACAAAGACCATTGCGACGCCTGTCTTGCCTTTCCTCTGCAAGATCGTTGCCATGTACTTGTGAATATACAATGCAGTGGTCTCATCTCCGTTGCACAGGAGAGTCACATGGTCTAAAATCGGTTTGATCTCTTGCATCAACGTCAACGAGTCGGGATGTGACGAGATGGTTGCCTTTGTGAACTGGTGCTCAATCTCGAATCCCAGGAACAAGTTGAAATGGTCTGTGTGCATTTGAGAGGAATCAATCTGGTACACTATCTTCGAATACGTGCGTCGCTCAGAGTCCTTCAGCCACATTTGTAAGAAACGTTTGCCAGTAGGTTGATGGACGAGGTTTTCGAACGCAGCCTGGAAGTCAGCTTGCTTTCTGATGACGACGTCCCGGATATCTGTATCTGACTTGTAGATTATCTCCAGAAAGAATGTTTTAGATTCCGTGATGACTGCAAAATGACGATTCATCAGATGGCGTAGGTACTTCTCGTAAATTCTTGTGGGTTCTTCGTCCAAGGCCAGAATATGGGCAATGGCTTTTGCAGTGAACTTGTGCATTTTGGGAACTTCTATATCTGTTTCTTGTGTCTGCGAGAGATCAGTACATGTCCCCACCTCTTGGGCTCCTCTCTGGTGACATTCAGGNAGCCAAACATAAATAGATAAGCTTACCGTCTGGCTTGAGATACACGTAACAATGGTTCGACTCATGCCTTTGTCCGTGAACACAAACTCTGACCTTGTCATTCGTGAAGTAGAAACTCCTGTCCGAATCGCCAGCCTTGGTTTCCTCCTTGGAAAATGTGTGACCAGGACCAACGCTCGTATTCAACAATGTTTGGATCTTCTGGGGCGCCTCGCACTTCTCTTCAGTCGAGTGTTCTGAAGGATTCTGTGCGGTCTTCAAAATCCTTCGAGATTTTAAGGGTCTCTCAACAGACGTGTTGCTGGTGGGCAGCCATTCCAGAAAAACCACGTCATCATCGGGGGCTGTTACGTAGCTGATCAGACACTCGTTGACATACTGCTGGCTCTGAGAACGAGGATGTGGCGTGCTGTCCTCAGGCTTGTCAGAATGACAGACGATGAGGATTCTGTGGTCTCCCTTAATGCCTTTGCATGCGCCTGGGATGACCATGCAGCGGCCTTTGGAATAAATCGACTCGTCAAATATTTTCTTCCCTATCTCCGAGTTTGGCGGATTTGTGGCTTTGACAAAATCACCCCACCGAGTCCAGGGCAAAAATGCGTTCATCACCATGACATGAATGCTGATTTTGTGGTTCTTATTTGGCAGCACGCCAGATCGTTCTTGCCATACCAGACGAGCCTCCCAACCGTCTCCAATTTGACGCTCTAATTCTCCAATTATGCTCATTGCACCGTTTTTTACATGTTTGCGGATCTGCTTTTCCTTCTCCGTATTGAACGGCTCACCAGGCGAGTCTTTATTCTCCAGATCAAAATCCAAGACCAATTTTGTGAAAGCGTCTCCTGTCAGCCATTCACACATGGTGCAATGTGGTGTTCCGAACACCTCAGAGATTTCGTGTAGGAATGTCTCTAGTGGCATTGTTGCAGCCTTTGATGTGGCCATTCGATGCTTGCATCGTATTGCTGTCTGCGGAGACGGCTTGTGGGCTAATCTCTTCAACATCTGTGGCTGTGGCGAGAGCATTGGTTTAGTGACCTATACCCGGTTTCTTTAAGTGAATGACAAAATCTGTCGTTTCTGCTTGAAACAACGACAGTCATTCAGGATGGAAAAATCTCTTTTCCTTCATATATTTGTCATGTACTGTTCTTTAAGTGTTTAACAGTGACAACATCTGTTCGTCTTTTGCTTGGAACTGACAGGACAGATATCTTTCTCTCTTTCTCTTTATAGGGGTCTGTCATACCTATTCACAAGGGGTACGCTCGCCAGACCTGACAGGAGACGTATACCTGCACATTTTTGTGGTAGATGTTGTCTCGATGGCGGGATCAGACTTGAGCCGACAAACATAGTGTGGTGATGTACTCTTAAGTCTCCCAGCGTCTTGTGCTGTCATGAGTTTTTCAGGCTTTGCCATTTTGCGGGCAGTAAGTGTGGCACAAGCCATACAGAACTGTAGATCTGTAGGAGGTGAATTCTCCCATCAATATCTAGGTTGTTTTGCATGGAAAGTAACTCAAGTAACTCGAGTAACTGCTTGTGTGTTTCAGGGGTAGTCTCGTTTTGTGTTGGATTGCGTGAAGCAAGCCTGTTTTTGCATGATTTCTCTCTCTTTAAGATCAAGAGTTAGTTGAGTTACTTGAGTTACCAGAGAAAACTCGAAATAAAAACCGTAAGAGAGAGAGCAGCTGCAAATGACACACACACCTCCATCCTGTGGCCATCTCTGAAAACCGACTCAACCCTGGTAACTCAAGTAACTCAACTAACTCTGAGGCCGATGCTTACCATATGCCCTTATCTACTATTTCTAATCGAACGAAAACATCTCAGATGATGATCGAAACTGAGTTACTTGAGTTACACAAAGGATTGGCTGATAACAAATGTCATACGAGCCTCTCCTGCGGCATTTCATTGACGCTACGTGCTCTGATGATGGCAAGCAGCCAAAAGGAGTCTCTCCCGCGGCATTTCATTGATGAGTATGCTTGTCGATGCTTCAGCTCGAGTAGATCATTGATGCTTAGTGTACTGGATGATAGGAACTCGAGTCTTTTCTGATGTCTTCTTGATGACAATGCTTCCACATACTCTGCCACGGGAGAGGCATTCCATCGGTGCTAGATGCTTTGATGATGGCAAGCAGGCCCCACGAGTCTCTCCCGCAGCATTCCATTGATGCTAGGTGCTTTGATGATGGCAAGCAGCCCCCCNACGAGTCTCTCCCGCGGCATTCCATTGATGAGTATGCTTGTGGATGCTTCAGCTGGAGTAGATCATTGATGCAAAGTGTTCTGGATGATAGGAACTCGAGTCTTTTCTGAGGTCTTCTTGATGACAATGCTTCATTGATGCTCCGTGCTTTTGATTCGCGGGAGTGATCCAATGTAGCCCATACCAGTCTCTCCCGCGGCATTCCATTGATGAGCATGCTTGNTGGATGCTTCAGCTTGAGTAGATCATTGATGCTTAGTGTTCTGGATGATAGGAACTCGAGTCTTTTCTGATGTCTTCTNGATGACAATGCTTCATTGATGCTCCGTGCTTTTGATTCGCGGGAGTGATCCAATGTAGCACATACCAGTCTCTCCNGCGGCATTCCATTGATGAGCATGCTTGTGGATGCTTCAGCTCGAGTAGATCATTGATGCTTAGTGTACTGGATGATAGGGACTCGAGTCTTTTCTGAGGTCTTCTTGATGACAATGCTTCATTGATGCTCCGTGCTTTTGATTCGCGGGAGTGATCCAATGTAGCACATACCAGTCTCTCCCGCGGCATTCCATTGATGAGCATGCTTGTGGATGCTTCAGCTCGAGTAGATCATTGATGCTTAGTGTACTGGATGATAGGGACTCGAGTCTTTTCTGAGGTCTTCTTGATGACAATGCTTCATTGATGCTCCGTGCTTTTGATTCGCGGGAGTGATCCAATGTAGCCCATACCAGTCTCTCCCGCGGCATTCCATTGATGAGCATGCTTGTGGATGCTTCAGCTCGAGTAGATCATTGATGCTTAGTGTACTGGATGATAGGGACTCGAGTCTTTTCTGAGGTCTTCTTGATGACAATGCTTCATTGATGCTCCGTGCTTTTGATTCGCGGGAGTGATCCAATGTAGCCCATACCAGTCTCTCCCGCGGCATTCCATTGATGAGCATGCTTGTGGATGCTTCAGCTTGAGTAGATCATTGATGCTTAGTGTTCTGGATGATAGGAACTCGAGTCTTTTCTGATGTCTTCTTGATGACAATGCTTCATTGATGCTCCGTGCTTTTGATTCGCGGGAGTGATCCAATGTAGCACATACCAGTCTCTCCCGCGGCATTCCATTGATGAGCATGCTTGTGGATGCTTCAGCTCGAGTAGATCATTGATGCTTAGTGTACTGGATGATAGGGACTCGAGTCTTTTCTGAGGTCTTCTTGATGACAATGCTTCATTGATGCTCCGTGCTTTTGATTCGCGGGAGTGATCCAATGTAGCCCATACCAGTCTCTCCCGCGGCATTTCATTGATGCTTATGCTTGTGGATGCTTCAGCTCGAGTAGATCATTGATGCTTAGTGTTCTGGATGATAGGAACTCGAGTCTTTTCTGATGTCTTCTTGATGACAATGCTTCATTGATGCTCCGTGCTTTTGATTCGCGGGAGTGATCCAATGTAGCACATACCAGTCTCTCCCGCGGCATTCCATTGATGAGCATGCTTGTGGATGCTTCAGCTCGAGTAGATCATTGATGCTTAGTGTACTGGATGATAGGGACTCGAGTCTTTTCTGAGGTCTTCTTGATGACAATGCTTCATTGATGCTCCGTGCTTTTGATTCGCGGGAGTGATCCAATGTAGCACATACCAGTCTCTCCCGCGGCATTCCATTGATGAGCATGCTTGTGGATGCTTCAGCTCGAGTAGATCATTGATGCTTAGTGTTCTGGATGATAGGAACTCGAGTCTTTTCTGATGTCTTCTTGATGACAATGCTTCATTGATGCTCCGTGCTTTTGATTCGCGGGAGTGATCCAATGTAGCACATACCAGTCTCTCCCGCGGCATTCCATTGGTGACAATGCTTCATTGATGCTCCGTGCTTTTGATTCGCGGGAGTGATCCAATGTAGCACATACCAGTCTCTCCCGCGGCATTCCATTGGTGACAATGCTTCATTGATGCTCCGTGCTTTTGATTCGCGGGAGTGATCCAATGTAGCACATACCAGTCTCTCCCGCGGCATTCCATTGATGAGCATGCTTGTGGATGCTTCAGCTCGAGTAGATCATTGATGCAAAGTGTTCTGGATGATAGGAACTCGAGTCTTTTCTGAGGTCTTCTTGATGACAATGCTTCATTGATGCTCCGTGCTTTTGATTCGCGGGAGTGATCCAATGTAGCCCATACCAGTCTCTCCCGCGGCATTCATTGATGAGCATGCTTGTGGATGCTTCAGCTCGAGTAGATCATTGATGCAAAGTGTTCTGGATGATAGGAACTCGAGTCTTTTCTGAGGTCTTCTTGATGACAATGCTTCATTGATGCTCCGTGCTTTTGATTCGCGGGAGTGATCCAATGTAGCCCATACCAGTCTCTCCCGCGGCATTCATTGATGAGCATGCTTGTGGATGCTTCAGCTCGAGTAGATCATTGATGCTTAGTGTACTGGATGATAGGGACTCGAGTCTTTTCTGAGGTCTTCTTGATGACAATGCTTCATTGATGCTCCGTGCTTTTGATTCGCGGGAGTGATCCAATGTAGCACATACCAGTCTCTCCCGCGGCATTCATTGATGAGCATGCTTGTGGATGCTTCAGCTTGAGTAGATCATTGATGCTTAGTGTTCTGGATGATAGGAACTCGAGTCTTTTCTGATGTCTTCTTGATGACAATGCTTCATTGATGCTCCGTGCTTTTGATTCGCGGGAGTGATCCAATGTAGCACATACCAGTCTCTCCCGCGGCATTCCATTGATGAGCATGCTTGTGGATGCTTCAGCTCGAGTAGATCATTGATGCTTAGTGTTCTGGATGATAGGAACTCGAGTCTTTTCTGATGTCTTCTTGATGACAATGCTTCATTGATGCTCCGTGCTTTTGATTCGCGGGAGTGATCCAATGTAGCCCATACCAGTCTCTCCCGCGGCATTCCATTGGTGACAATGCTTCATTGATGCTCCGTGCTTTTGATTCGCGGGAGTGATCCAATGTAGCACATACCAGTCTCTCCCGCGGCATTCCATTGATGAGCATGCTTGTGGATGCTTCAGCTCGAGTAGATCATTGATGCTTAGTGTTCTGGATGATAGGAACTCGAGTCTTTTCTGATGTCTTCTTGATGACAATGCTTCATTGATGCTCCGTGCTTTTGATTCGCGGGAGTGATCCAATGTAGCACATACCAGTCTCTCCCGCGGCATTCCATTGGTGACAATGCTTCATTGATGCTCCGTGCTTTTGATTCGCGGGAGTGATCCAATGTAGCACATACCAGTCTCTCCCGCGGCATTCCATTGATGAGCATGCTTGTGGATGCTTCAGCTCGAGTAGATCATTGATGCTTAGTGTTCTGGATGATAGGAACTCGAGTCTTTTCTGAGGTCTTCTTGATGACAATGCTTCATTGATGCTCCGTGCTTTTGATTCGCGGGAGTGATCCAATGTAGCACATACCAGTCTCTCCCGCGGCATTCCATTGATGAGCATGCTTGTGGATGCTTCAGCTCGAGTAGATCATTGATGCTTAGTGTTCTGGATGATAGGAACTCGAGTCTTTTCTGATGTCTTCTTGATGACAATGCTTCATTGATGCTCCGTGCTTTTGATTCGCGGGAGTGATCCAATGTAGCCAAACGGAGTCTCTCCCGCGGCATTTCATTGGTGACAATGCTTGTGGATGCTTCAGCTCGAGTAGGTCATTGATGCTATGTGTATTGGACGAGGGGGAAATCTGCGTGAAGCAAGAGATTGTGATGAAAGAAGAGGAGCCGGGTGCAGAAGACAAATATTGCTTGATCAACGCTGGAGTTGAAGTGTTTGAGGCTGTTGACATAGATGACCACATATTCAGAGGTATGGCGGGTGATTGTGTCTCTTCCTCATCCGTATCCATACCTTCTGTTCCACCAGAGATGGATACATTAAATCTAAATCTCGTCCACATCTGCACGATACCATGGGTCATCACAAACAAATACTAACAAATTCAGCACAGTCTCCTGCACACACATACCTCCTTCTCCAGACCTCAGACGCCCCCCCCCCCGCCCCCACTGGAAGCTTAACCTAGCTTGACACACCCTCAAATGTGCACTGCAGGGAAGTTCGAGGGAGTTTCGCTCTAGAATGGAATAGCAGGCCCGTCTTGTGGAAAAATACGCTAGAAACTCCTGTGCCCATGTCAAGTTACTCAGTAGTCGTGGTACTGAGTAAAATTCCAACAGGTGAATTTTGACTCGGCGCCTGTCTCAACTATCCCGTTCCGGTGTATGAAGACGAGACACTCGTGGCAACTTGATATTTGCATGTGTTTCTCTAAAACTGTGTCGTATACAATCATATTACATAGTTACGTGATTCGAAAGTAGCAGAACACATCAAGAAACGTGGAGAACCACAGTGGCTGATAAAACCTCATTGGGGGAGCTTTTTTGGGGGCAAGGTAGGGGACTCAGAAAATATCAAGAGCACCTGTGGACAAAGGAGGAAACCAGCTTCGACACAGAGTGGGTTCAGAGGATGATGTATTGATCTCCTGGATAGACCTTTGAGGAGTCATTCAGTGGTCCTGATGATCTAGATAGGGTAGCGGCATTCCATTGATGCTGGGTGAAATAGGGAGAAGGATTGGGGCCTCAGATAAACAAATTATCAGAAAGCCCAAGCAATGGACCTGGTTTATTTCGAGAAAGGACACGAGTAAAGAGGTATTCAATTCCAATGACACTTGCCCAAGATTTGAAAGGTATAGGACACGGAGGTAGGGATATTTTTTGAGTACCATTTACGATTGGTGTGCGTTCAATTCTGTGAAACAAAATGTGTCATTGCGGTATGGATCACTCTAATGTGACATTGGTGAAAATGGTGAAGGAGGCATTTCAGTATCACCGGCCAAATACCTCCCGCATGTATGCAAGTCGTCTCAAGTCTCTGGCAACAAAACTTGGTATTCCGTGGGCCGAGTCTGATATTATGTCCCCTCGATGGTTGGAAAACCCCGGTCTTGTCATGCTGGTCTTGATGCAACAGCGCTTTTCGCTCAATACGATCAGATCTTACCTGACTGCGGTGGCCTCGTACCTGCAGTATCTGTCGTTCAGATGTTCCACAAATGCTGACCGTGCCACTGCCTGGGTACTGATGGACGCCTACCGGGCAAAGCAATCTGTCATTCCGTCAAGAACATAGGGATCTCCCACTGAAAAAACCAGTCTCGCCTCCCCAGGAAACCAGCAGCGTCATTCAACCAGAATACCTGGCAATTCAAGAAGCTCTGCCTAGCAATGACAAGTGTCTGACAGAGTTTCTTGGTCGTCACCAGCTCACCAATCGCGTCATCACCCCAACAATACCTGGAAGACGCCAGTTGCCTCTCACCAGCACCAGGTACCTCTCACGGGCATCTTCTAGTGTCCACTGAAAAAACCAGTCTCGCCTCCACAACCTATAGCTCCTTAACTAGAGTATTCAGTACCACTAGCAACCTTTCTACAATGATTCCTACTGTGCACTATGGATACCCCAAAGACATTTGTGGGGAGTTCGTCCAAATCCAAGGAGTAAGCTCTAATCTACAGCGTCATGCTCCTTACAATGAGTCCCTCTCACTACCTTCTAGACACTTTCACCAGGGATTCGCACTTCATTCACGACACGAATATCAAACACAATTTCTTGGGGAAACATGCCCATCCAAGAGGTCAGCTCTTATTCTACAGCGTCATGCTCCTTACAATCAGTCCCTCTCACTACCTTCTAGAAACTTTCACCAGGGGATTCGCACTTCAGTCATGACACGAATACCTACGATATTTCTGACACGCCTGGTGGCCTTTCAGCAACCAAGGAGACGATTCCAGGATGTGGTGTGTCATGCAAATCTGTCAGATACTTGTCACCGCTTGGGAGACCCTATTGAATTGCCTGGTATATGTTTGAAGAGGGACGCTGGTTTGAATGGAGGCAACGCTGGTTCCATTGGACACTTTAGTGGATGCTGCGTGAGAGGAGAATGGTGGCTGGTGCGTGGTGACTGGTGGTCGTCGTCCAGCTGATGGGACCCTTCTGACGCGCCTGGTGGCCTTCTAGCAACCAAGGAGACGATTCCCGGATGTGGCGGTGGTGTCATGCAAATCTGTCAGATACCTGTCACCGCTTGAGAGACCAAATGGAATTGCCTGGTATTGTTTGAATGACGACGCTGGTTTTTTCTGTTGAGGCGACGGTGGTTCCAGTGGATGCTAGACGATGCTTTTGGGCGTCAAAAAAATCAAGAAGGCTTTCCTTGGTTACCTTCCTAATACGATCAGAGTATGCAGGTCGCCTAGAGCATTTGGTCGAGCGACTCGGAAGGAAGGATATTCTACACTCTGGGGATGATATTCTTTGCCATGGTGGCTTGCGGACCCCGACCTCATTATCAAAGTATTGCACCGGCAGAATCTCTCGAGAAACACCATGAAATCGTATCTAACAGCTATTACCGCACTTCTCAACTATGTGTCCTCGACCTGCCAGAATGAAGGTGATCGAACAGCTGCGAGGCTTCTTGTCGGAATTTACCGGCAAAGCATGCAGATATGAGACCGTGAATGATGTTTTTCCCTTGGTTTTTTTCTTGAGGGTTTTTGAGGAAATGCACCATGGATCATCATCATCACCATCGACGACGATAGATAGCTATCTATAGATCTCCAGACCTGTACATCCTCGGATCGATGCAGATCCTGATTGGATGATAACACTGTTCAAATATCATGCATCATTCAAAGGGCAGGTCATTTTTTTTTTCAAGACCTACGCGGTCGTGTCTCTAATAGGGAGTTCTGGTGCGTTGTAATCACCGGAATTAAATCTTTACGTAGAGTATGAATCATTCCGATGCACACCTGCTGCTGATGGTGAAGAAGGCCTTTGTGAACATGCGTCCAAACACCTCGAGAATGTATGCGAGCCGGCTGAAGTCCTTGGCTGCAAGTCTCGACATTCCGTGGGTTGAATCTGATATTTTCTCCCCACGATGGTTGTCAGATCCTAATCTCGTCATGAAGGTTTTGATGCAACAAAACTTTTCTCTCAGTACAGTTCGATCGTATTTGACCACGGTTGCCTCATATATGACATTTCTGTCATTCACATGCCCGCGAGAAGGTGACCGCGCTGCTGCTTGGACGTTGAAGAATGCTTACAGGAAGCAGCACTCCGTCATACCGACAGGTGAAAGGGTGTAAACATCTCCGTGGAATCACCTTTTTTAGAAAAGGATTCAAAAGACACCAGATGTGATCTCTTTTGAAGGCTTTTTTCTTTAACAGAAGAGTGAAAAAATGCGTTTTTCCTGGTGTGACATCTGAGACAAATTCAGTGGCAGAACTACAACCGATAGATATGGTCTCGAGGAGGGAGACCCTACCCTAGAGACCCTTTCTTTCTCCGATGATCCCAGCCTTGGTGCATCGTATGTAAGGTGAGGTCTGCTCTTGGATCAGGGGACCCCTTTTTCGCAGTCAGGGTCATTGGATTAGGGGAGATAAGAATATGTATTCTCCTAACCATCAATGATGGTGTGTGCGTCATAAAAGAAAACATGTTCCTTCTAAAAGGAGACACACCCTCGGAATACCAGATGGAATAGCACATCTCCTAGCTCGGGGCCACAGAGCTCAACTTGGTCTTCCATCTCTCTTATTGCAGAAGCATGTGTGCAATCTGTGGCCGTGTTGTGGGTATGTTACCTGACCAAAGACCGTTCCACACCGCTTGTACGGCATCTTTGAAGTGGATTTTTTTTTTGACGACCACTCCATGTCTGGCAACATACAAGCGAGAAAATCCATGAGTTGCCGGAACAGTGGAACAGTAGTGGAACAGTAGTGGAACAGTAATTTTGTGACGTCTTTCCGGTCTTGGCATGCACTCTCAAGGGGGATCGTGTGTGAGATGAGCGTTTCTGGTACCTTTTTTTTCAAAGGGGTATTCTGCATCGACTGCCGGAACAGTGGAACAGTAAAATCTGACTTTTTTTTTAGTAATGCGTTCGACCTTTGATTGATCACATCAACCAGTTGCTAGAACAAAAGGTTTTTCCACAGTTCCACTGTTCCACTGTTCCATCACACGGGGGGGGGGGGGGGGGGAGGGGCCCGGCAAGATGCTGGCCCATGTATGTATCGTAGCACAATGACGGTGCGTTAAAATGGAGATATAAAAATATCACCCCTTCTATATGGCGCAGCGGGTTGAGACAATCCCAAGGACAGACTTGGCGAAGAAGACATTCCAAGAGCGAGTGCATGTGGATCGTCTGAGGATTATCCAAGCGAATTATGAAAAATTGCACAAATTACATGGAGATGAACCAGACAATGGAGTGCCACATGATGAGGCACCGGAGAATCATGACGCTTTGAAAACATCCTTAGAAAGGATGGTCCTTGCCTGTGTGGATCAAGGTGATGGAACTGGTCTCGTACCTGTGACATACCTCGAGAGTCGGACCAGGCGTGATAAAAAGATTCCAGGAGGACGACTATACGCTGAAAAAGGTGTGAGCTTGCAGTCCGCAAAGAAATGGATACGACACACACTCTGTCACGATTTGTATCATGATATTGATGTCGTGAACGCGCATCCAACCTTGTTATTACAGCTGATGGAGAAATGGGGTCATGGTGGATCGTTTCCCATGTTGAAAAAAGTGGTACATCATCGTCAAGATCTTTTTGATGAAGGGAAACAACACGGCTTTGAGCCAAAGGCTGTCAAGCTCTTCATCATCGTGCTGATGTATGGTGGAAACCCACCAGAGAATGCATGGGAAACATTGCCGTGGCTTAGAGATCTACAAAGCGAATTCGATATCGCATCAAAACTGGTGACAAACTGTGAAACATACCAACGTCTTCACAAAGCCATTCGCGATACAGCAGAGGACTCTTACGCAAAATCAAAGGTTCCACACAGGCTTGTTAGCCATGTCTTGCAGGAAATGGAAAGGCACATTTTAGAGAGCTGCATGTCCTTCTTGATCGCTCAAAAGATATCAATCGATGAGGTCGTTCTGTGCTTCGACGGATTCATGGTACCTCGGAGCGAGATGAAGCAGGTTGATAAAGAGTGCCTGGAGGCATTATCTGCATGGGTGAAGAACGACACGACATGGCAAGTCGATTTTTCTGTCAAACCGATGGATACAATTGTTGACTTGACTGGATTTGATGCGACACGTGGGATATACCCCATCGAATCTGATGTACACGCGTGTGAAATCATACAACAGGTTGCAGGAGAACCAATTGCTTATCGAGCAGAGGGACACCTGTTTTCGAAATTGCCCACCACAGGCAAATGGCAGATAGGCAAGGATAACTTTGTATCCAGCATTCAACATTATTGTCGCACACTCGATTTGAGGATGAATGAAAAAAAGTATTCTCACAGTGCCAACGGGATGCGGAATATCACGGCTGTTTACGAAGCAATAGAGGACCCGGAATTTCCAAAACGCCTGGACCTGGCCAGCCGGGGGAAAGTGTACTGGTCGGACGGAGTATTCGATTTTAGGACGATGACCTTTCGCCAGACTGAACCTGGTGACATGACATCCGTATCAGTCCCTCGAAAGTATCCAACCAAAATTCCTCCCGATGACAAGCTTGATCAGATCGAGAAAAAACTGTTTCTAGATACATTGGGCGAGGATCAAGGGAAAGCATTGTTGCAGATACTTGCGAGGGCTGTTGCCGGTCACACTGAAGACAAACGGTGGTATGTCGTATTAGGAGACCGAAATTCCGGCAAAGGGGTGATCGAAAAAGCCGTTCGAGCGGCATTGGGGCCAGAGTATGTTGGGACGTACAACATCAAGTCATTCCAAGAGAAGAGCCATGTCGATGATGCTGAATACGGATTGAAGTGGGTGTACGGCCTGCGTTGGAACCGTCTAGCCTTTTCGAACGAAAGCATCCAAAAAGGCTCCAAACTGGATGGAAACTTGATCAAGCAAGTGGTCTCGGGCGGTGACCCCGTTAGGTTGAGAGTACCACATGGCATGCCGTTCAGCATCGTACCTCAGTGTACGTTCGTCAATAATGCCAACGAAGTATCATCTGTATCTCCAAAAGACGCTTTGGAAACGTGCGTCATGTTTCATTGCAGGACCAAGTTTGTGGACACAAAGACGTACCACTCCAAATCAGATGAGGACCGTCCGCCGTATTGGAGAGAAGGAGACCCATCGTTGAAACAAGCCCTAGACACTGAAGACATGGGAAATATTATATGGTTTATCCTTCTCCGGCATTACTGCAAGGAGGTGCCAGAACTGCCAGAAAGTGTACAAAATGAGGTGACCGTGATGCAGCAAGACGAAAGCGACAACATTGACACAATCGTTCAGGATGTGTTTGAAATCACCGGGCAAGAGTCAGATTTTGAGACGTCTACAACTATTAACGATATATGGAAAAAAGGGGGGTATGCAAAAGACTTCTCCCTGTGCAAACTGCGGTCAAAATTGAGGCAATTCCATGATCCAGAAAAAGGGTATATCGTGACAGACATTCAGAAACGCAAAGAAGGACAAAAGTGTCGTGGGTGGGTTGGTATAAAAATACGGCCCTTCTTGGAGACTGAAGAAACTGCAGTTGATCTTCAGATGTAAAAAACCTCGTGGCCATATCTGCAGTCTGATATTGTACACCCTCCATATCAGACATGGTCCTACTTAGTAAGTAACTAAGACCTCCATCTTTCTCGAATACAGATTCTGCATGGCGCTGACTCGCACTCTATGCAAGCCAGGACCTTACTCCAACGACAAGTAAAAACGACCCTTTGGAATGCCTTCTGACAGAGGGGACTTTCTTCACACACACTTCAGCATTCTTTTTGGATCAAGGCTTTGGGATCAGGGGCCATCACATTTTGAAAGGCTTTTGAAAGCCCTGCGCAGATACTAGCATGCTCGTTGCGACCACGAAATCGAGGGCTTGTACAAGGTAATACCTAAGGTAGTAGATAATCCCACGCACACCCCGCGGTTGTGCATACACGATTTATTACATAAACTATGTAACATTATACAATTACGTGCAGAAGGTGAGCATCTTCAGTGCCCCCTTTCACTAGAAAGAAACACGTGGCCATGGTGCGGAACGATCCAACTGCAGTCCTAAAGGATATCTTTACGGTCTGTGAGGCGATCAAGTCACGACTGGGAGAATACGAAACTGATAAGGTTTATACAATCGTTGGCGCAGCTATTTTCTATGGACCGCGGAATAGTTCGAGACAGTTACGTGGTAGGTCAAGAGCTGCCGAGCAAGGCAATGAAGTGATGGATCATGTATACTCTCGCAATCAGAGCGCGAGGTACTTTATGACCCACAATTTTACCTTTGAAGAGTTTGTGAACTGGTATTGGGAGAGAGCCAGCATTTATGTTTATGTGACCAGACAAGAAAACAGGAGATTGATAAGGCACCAGCACAGAGAGGATGCATATGAACTTTCTTGGCAAGAAACTTATAAGAGAGCTGGAATCGAACTTGTGGAAAACTGATGGTTGAAGGCAATGAGGTAAAGGTAGACAAAAAGACACGATTTTTTCTTTGGAAAGGAGGCCTCTGTTGTGGACGTATCTTGAGGAACACCCCACCACCAGCAGCAACAACCTCTAGGACAAGGCAATTGGCACAAGGGTATATATTTTGATGAGATACATACTGTATATATATATCTGTGATGGACGACCTTATTTTTAGACCCCTGAAAGTTGCGTGTTCCCCATCAAATGTGTTAAGCGACCGGTGATAAACATCTCTTCCATACCTCCCATAGTAGTACCCATCACAGCAGTGCGTCCACGGGCCCCAGAACATGTCTCGTGAAAAAAGGAATCTTCAGCACCCTTCCATGCATGCCTGCTTGTTGATATTCCCCGTGTAACATTGTGATTTAGAAAACGAAATTGAAATGAAACAATGATGGATTTTCACGAGGAAGCGACGGACCCACACGTTGACACTGTGACGAGGGTATCTGCAGCCATCGTGTTGGACGAGACGCACGAATTGACGAAAGGTATTTGGGATCGATCTGTTGAATGTATACGACAACAATACTCGTGCGTAAATTGCATCAAGATCGATCCCCGAGCAAGGCTAGTGTGCTCCGTGGAGGTGCCCCTTGAAGCGCAAGAGCAGCCTGGGAGTTTTGTTCTGGTGCCTTCCTCCGAAGATGTTCATTCGACTCTGGAATTGCCTGGAGGATGTGGCGTATTGAGCAGAGAGATGGACACTTTCGGACGCCTGTTTACTGGTGAACGGGAAGGCTTGGACGGTTGTCCGGGATTCAAGATCAGAGGAATCCAAGAAGTCTTCGTTGGGGCTGCTTTGATCGTGCGGATATTTGAATGTGAGACGCAATATGGAACAATCAAAGCGTGCGACCATGTAGATCCCAGCGACCTGGAGTGGCTTTCTGACAACATCACCTGGGTGGCACCAACATGAAACTCTACTGATTTCGAATTTATAGAAGTGCTTTGTGGCTAGCAATACTGTTTGGACATAGTACAAGAAAATGTTCATTTTTGATATTGATTGGCATGAACTGGAGACATTGGTGTGTGTGTGCCTAGCTGGCTTTTGTGTCCACCAGGAATGGTTTTTGACGTACGAGCAATACTCCCAAAAAAACCCGGGGTGATGCATGCTGCTGTGATCCGATGGTTTCTGTAGACGATATTTTTCGGTGACCATATGCCAGGAGATTACGGGACGTGTTTCCTATCTAGAAAGTGATATTCTGCTTGAAAGAAATGCGAGACTGGGTGCTAAATGATATTTCGGTGGTGCCCCTGGAGACATCTCAAGTGCACAAAAACGTATGACCATATGCTTGGAGATCGCAGAACATGCTTCCTAGATAGAAAGTGATATTATGTATTGAATGGCGACGCTCTGGAGACATCTCAGTTATACAGAAGGCGTGTGACCTTATGCTAGGAGATTACTGGACGTGCTTCCTATCTAGAAAGTGATATTCTGTATTGAATGGCGACGCTCTGGAGACATCTCAGTTATACAGAAGGCGTGTGACCTTATGCTAGGAGATTACTGGACGTGCTTCCTATCTAGAAAGTGATATTCTGCTCTTGAAGAAGAATGGGCGACTGGGTGCTCAAAATGATATTTCGGTGGTGCCCCTGGAGACATCCCAATTACACCTTCAGCTGGTGACCATATATGCTTGGAGATTGCAGGGCATGCTTCCTATCTAGGGAAAAAAGTGATATTCTGCTCTTGAAAAACCCGAAGAGGCAGACAATACCTCCTCACTCTGCCGAATCAGTCTTCAATTGGTGTCTCTGATGCCCAATATCTGGATACTGGTAGGGGTGGTGGGTACCAGTTCGTCACGAGTCTTTTTGGATGCAGTGGGGTATAAAAGCATTCCTTTATTTTCCAGACGCTTCTATGTAAAAGTGTCGCATACATAGAAGCGAAATCCACAGAAAATGCAAATCTGGACATCTTCTGCCGAGAGAGTGTCTAAACAAGTATGATATATGATATGGAGTATCGGGCATGCTGTCAGATGTTTCTCTCAACAAGACGCGGTAGTTTTGTTGTTTTATATGTGTCGTCTTGTGTTCCTTTGCAGGACAATCTGTATCTGAAAATGGTAGGATATTTGAGTCTTTGGTAAACATGGTAGGCTTTTGTGTGTGTGAGCTAGGTGAGTCTACTAGTCCTACTACTTCTACCATCAAATTTAAGAAAAGTTGATATGGACAAATCTTTCTCTGTCATAAAGCGTCATGAAGACACCCTCAACGTTGTAAAAATTAGGAGACTTTTGTCAAATGAAGAAGTAGGATTGGTAGGATTTTATATCACACAAAAGCCGGAGTAGAACGTGTCATCTATCACACACACGCAGACATGAATGATCTTGCGCTCGGAACCCAGAATTACAAAAACTGGTAGAGTTGTGGAAGCTTGGCGAATATGACTGCGAAACACGTCAAGTAGCACAGGAAGTGGATTCTGATGGCCACTGTGTCACTGAGAAAAGCGGTAGAGATTTATGGTTTGATTTTTGCATACGCATATATTGTCAGAGTATATAACACACATCTTGTATGGATATTGATAGCCTTCATTTCAAGGGAGCCAATTCTCCAGCCACCTGCAAAATCCACAGGGATTCTTTGAGAAAATGGGCTGAGCAGGCATGCAGCAGTTTTTGAAAAATATATATTTTTGTAGTCATCCAGGACGTCTGTTGAAGTCTCTAAGCTGATTTCTACAAGCATTCGAGTAGAAGTGCCTAAGTGGAGCACGTCTCCCAAGTCTGTAGGAGCCCCTGTGTTGTGTCATGTAAAAAAACACGAGCCTATTCTCAAGTCTGCATCATGCTCGGTTGGCTCCACCTTCAGTCAACACGCGAACTACTTCGGTATCCCCACGTTCTGAGGCAATCATCAAAGCAGTCTGTCCATTTTCGTCGAAAACATTCACATCTGCGCCCGCTTCGATCAGAGCACAGACAATGTCCACATGCCTGTAATTTTCGGTGTCCTCGTCACGATGATATTCACACGCGTACATCAGAGCAGTCTTTCCGTGATTATTTCTTTCGTTCACGTCACATCCAGCACTAAGTAAGACAATAACACTTTCCAGCATACCACTTCCGGTGGCAGTCATCAATGCAGTCTCCCCGTCATTGTCAGTAGCGTTCACATCAGCCCCTGATTCGATGAGCACGCGTATACACTGCGCCTTTCCACTGTTTGAAGCACACAACAATGCAGTCTTCCCATTGTTATTATACGCATTCACGTCGGCACCCGCTTCAATCAAAATGCGGACACTCTCTGCATCACCTTCTCCAGCAGCAGCCATCAATGCAGTGTTTTCATCGTCATCACAGGTATTGACAGATGCACCTGCTTCAATCAATTCACGAACACCCCCTGCTATCCTGGCTCTAGATGCAAGAATGAGCGCGCACCGACCAGTATTGTCACGTTCACACACACCGGCCCCTGCTTGGATCAAAGCACGGATACAATTCCAATGCCCCCAATCTGAGGCGACCATCAACGCGTCCCGTCCGTAATTGTTCTTGACACAAACCTCGGCCCCTGCTTGAATCAAGGCGTGGATACATCCCACACAACCACTTTTGGAGGCTACCATCAATGCAGTCAGTCCATCATTGTTCTGAGCATTGACATCAGCACCTGCTTCAATTAAAGCACGGATCCTTTCAACATCACCGCCTTTTTCTGAAATACCCACATGAAAATGTACCCTCTCAATATCTCCATTCTTTCCAGAAGCAGCCATCAACGCAGTCCATCCATTTGTAGTAGACGCATCCACATCTGCTCCAGCCACAATCAATGCCCGGACTCTCTCAATATCACCTTCTCCAGAAGCAAACATCAATGCAGACCAACATCCATTGTTAGTAGTAGCATTCACATCCGCCCCTGCTTCGATCAAGGCATGGACTCTTGCAATATCACCTCCATTGCCCGAAGCAAGCATTAATGAAGTCTTTCCAGCATTATCACAAGCATTCACATCAGCTCCTGCTTCAATCAAGGCACGGACTCTTTCAACATTACCACCTTCTCCAGAAGCAGCCATCAATGCAGTCCATCCATTTTCATTCTTAGCATTCACATCAGCCCTCGCTTCAATCAATGCACAGACTCTTGCAGCATCACCATGCTTAGAAGTAAGCATCAATGCAGTAAATCCATTTTTAGTAGTAGCATTCACATCAGCCCTTGCTTCAATCAAGGCACAGACTCTCTCAACATTACCACCTTCTCCAGAAGCAGCCATCAATGCAGTCCATCCATTTTCATTCTTAGCATTCACATCAGCCCTCGCTTCAATCAATGCACAGACTCTTGCAGCATCACCATGCTTAGAAGTAAGCATCAATGCAGTAAATCCATTTTTAGTAGTAGCATTCACATCAGCCCTTGCTTCAATCAAGGCACGAACTCTCTCAACATCACATCCTTCGCCAGAAGCAGCCATCAATGCAGTCCATCCATTGTTAGTAGTAGCATTCACATCGGCCCCTGCTTCAATCAGAGCACGAACTCTCTCAATATCGCCTTCTCCAGAAGCAAACATCAAAGCAGTGTCTCCATTGTTAGTAGTAGCATTCACACCGGCACCATCTTCAATCAAGGCATGGACTCTTGCAATATCTCCTCCTTTGCCAGAAGCAGCCATCAATGCAGTCCATCCATTATTATCAGTAACATGCACATCAGCACCTGCTTCGATCAGGGCATGGACTCTCTCAATATCTCCTCCATAGCCGGAAGTAGCCATCAATGCGGTCATTCCTTCAGTATCAGCAGCATTCACATCGGCCCCTGCTGCAATCAGAGCATGAACTCTTTCAACATCACCATATCTAGAAGCAGCCATCAATGCAGTGGTTCCATTATTGTTCTGAGCATTCACATCACCACCTGCTTCAATCAAAGCACGAACTCTTTCAGCACCACCTTCTCCAAAAGTAGACATCAATGCAATTATCCTATCATTGTCCTGAGCATTCACATCAGCACCTGCTTCAATCAAGGCATGGACTCTGTCAACATTACCCTTCCGAGAAGCAGCCATCAATGCAGTATATCCATTCGTATCAGTAGCATTCACATCAGCCCCTGCTTCAATCAAGGCACGAACACTCTCAACATCACCATGGCGAGAAACCACCATCAATGCAGTCTCTCCATCATTATTCTGAGTATTCACATCAGCCCCTGCTTCAATCAAGGCTCGAACTCTCTCAGCATCACAAAAAGCAGCCATCCAGGCATCCAGATCAGCGCCTACTTCGATTAAAAAACAGGCTCTCTCAACATTGCCATATGTAGCAGCAAACATCAATGCAGTCCACCCATCATTATCCTGAGCATTCACATCAGCCCCTGCTTCAATCAACACACGAACTTTTTCGGCATCACCTTTTTCAGAAGCATCCATCAATGCAGTTCTCCCATCATTGGCAGTGGCATTCACATCAATACCTGCTTCAATCAATAGAAGGACTATTTCAACAGAAGCAACAAACATTAATGCAGTCGATCCAGCATTATCACGGGCATTCACATCAGCCCCTGCTTCAATCAAGGAACAGACACCCTCATAACAATGCATTTCACAAGCAAACAATAATGCAGTGTATCCATTCACAGTCCTGTCGTTTACATGTCCTCCTGACCCAATTAATGCACTGATGCACTCTGAATTTTCGCTTTGACATGCACGTATCAGCGCTGTGTCGCCGTCATCACTTCGGAAATTCACATCAGCACCCGCCTCAATCAAAGTGCGGACTCTCTCAACATCGCCGTTTCCGGAAGCAGTCATCAAGGCTGTCCACCCATCGTTTGCCCTAGCATTCACATGAGCACCAGTTTCGACCAATGCACGGACTCGTTCAACATCACCATCTTCTCCAGAAGCAGCCATCAACGCGGTTCTACCTTCATTAGTAGTAGCATTCACATCAGTTCCTGCTTCAATCAGAGCACGAACTCTTTCAACATCACCATCTTCTCCAGAAGCAGCCATCAACGCGGTTAATCCATCATTGTCCTGAGCATTCACATCAGCACCAGCTTCAATCAGAGCACGGACTCTCTCAACATCACCTCCATTTCTTGAAGCAATCATCAATGCAGTCTCTCCAATAGTATTACGAGCATTTACATCAGAACCTGCTGCAATCAAAGCACAGACTCTCTCAACATCACCTCCATTGCCAGAAGCACCCATCAATGCAGTCCATCCATTATTATTAGCTACATTCATATCGGCCCCTGCTTCAATCAGAGCACGGACTTTTTCAACATCACCATATCCAGAAGCAAACATCAATGCAGTCCATCCATAATTGTCCTGAGCATTCACATCAGCCCCTGCTTTGATCAATGCATGGACTCTTTCGACATCACCATGTTCCCCAGATGCAAGCATCAATGCAGTCCATCCGTCATTATCGTGAGCATTCACATCAGCACCAGTAGAAAGCAGATGTTGCACAATGCTGGCGTGACCATTGCAAGCACACATCAGAGCAGTCCAGCCCCCAGGAGACTTGGCATTCACATCTGCACCAGCTTCCACCAGTGTACTGCATACATTCGCATTCCCTCGTAAGCACGCAAGCATCAATGGAGTGAAGCCTTCAACACGGGGACGGTCCAGATCCATGCCGTCAGATATAAGCTGTCTGACTGCCTCTTCCCGCCCCATCCAACAGGCCCTCAATAAAGTATCTTCAGCACTCGAAGAAATACTCAGATTTCTCACACAATCTTCTATATCAGATGATTCAGGGGTATTGCCGTCGAAGAGGATGAATTCCAGCAGTTTGCTTGCAACCCTAATGTGTAACTGCTGCTGGGCTGTCATCAGAGGTGTTTTTCCAGATGAATCCTTATGCCTCGCGTCACACAATCCAGACTTCAAAAGTGAATCAACGCCCTCACACCATCCTTCTTCGGCATATTCCATGAGGGTTTCATTTGCCCACTCACGAAGCTCTGCCTGCGACAAGATGTTTCGCCTTCTGCTGATCTCTCCCTCCAATTCCTCGATTCTGACACGGTCTCGATCCGAATGTACCGCAGATGATGTCATAATACTTCAAAAAGCATAGGCTATTAAAATTCCGACTGTTGCGTGATACTAGAAACTGACTAGAAAACCGGACACCTATCTGGCGTCTACGAAAGTTCTTCTCTTTCCCAGATATCTTTCGGGTTTTGTTTGGTGTTTACATTCTCGTTAAAAACATCAATATAAACAATGAAGATTGAAGGCGACGACCAAAAAATCTACTTCTCCGTTTCGGCGTCGTACAATGGTGCCCCTTCTCAAGGGCTTTGGGGTCGTCCCTATCATAGCGAAACTTCAATGGGAATCTATTTTTTTTNGAACAGAATTCATCAACATTAYTGTTGTGCACTTCGCCTGTGAACACCAGGGATAAAAAWTACGACTATTATTCTATTCTGAAAAGATAGAAATGATGCTGGTAACCTCCTCCGGAGGATCCGGCAGCAAGTGGTGGGAGAGATAGTAGCGACAACTATTCGGCTCATTTTTTGAAGTGTTTAATAAGTAATACCTCTTCCTGCTTCCACGAAACTCTCTCTGTATATATTTAAGAATTTGTGAAAGGTCGCTTAGTGACGAAGGCAAAAATGTTGCCAGAGAGTTCCATCCGTAGACTATGTGACGAACTTGGCATTCCCTTTCCTCCAAGCAATGAGGACGAGATCAAACAGGCTTACAATAAGGCTGTGCTGAGACACCATCCAGACAAAGGGGGTACAACAGAACGCTTCGGTGCCATACAAGATGCCAAAAAATTCCTCTTAGGGTACATGCAGGAGATGCGGCAGCAACAGGAGAGAGAGCAAGAGGAGAGAGAGCAAGAGGAGAAAACGAGGATGCGACGGCAACAGGAGAGAGAAACACAACAGGAGATTAAGAATATTGGACGTGAATTAGAACAGATGTTACAAGAGATGAGAAAGAGGCCTGACCTGGTGTCTACGTTTAATAAAAAGTTTCAAGATAAATATTTGGCTTATGTATCTAAAATACAAAAGTTTTCGGGGGCATCTTTTGGTGATCCTGCTTTTGGATCGCAAGGCGCTAGTCAGCCCTTTGGAGGAGGAGGAGGATCTGTGTTTGGGCCCAGGCCAGATGATGGTGGGTTTGTTTTTGGAGGGTCGAGCAGTGTACGAGGGTTTGGTCCGCAACAGCAACAGTCAAACCCGTTTGGGAGAGGTGACAGTGATATGGGCCAGTCTCAGGATGCGTTTGGATCGACGTCGTTTAGATCACAGGAACCACCAGCATCAACGCCAGGGTTTGGGGCTGGTCCCTCCACGTCAAGATATGGTGGGTTCGGAGCGAGTTCTGCACCTGGATTCACTATGGGTTCCGGGGAATTCCGTGCTAGAACACCTCAGAGGGGCAGAAGAAAGGTAAAAGTTAAGAGGAGAAATCRATAATGTGTTTTTNGCAGTCATCAATCCCTCAGGAATGATTCAACATAATCTTAAGGAGTAAATGTACATATTACCCATCCTTTAAAAAGGGTCAACCATCTCCCTACATACAAAAGATAATGCTGGACAATCCCTGTTACCCCTAGTCTTCTGTGGACTCTGGTCAACCACACATCACATGATAGTTGTCTGAAGAYAGTTCTCGTTCGATAAACGAAAAGATGAGAAAAGCTGCAAAAAAAACNAG